>JAFEMH010006487.1:0-122025 GCA_022495995.1 Adenophora triphylla var. japonica
AAATCTTTCACCATACGTACATCTTGCATTTAACGAATGGTGCTGTTGAGGCTGCCAACAAGAACTTGGAAAGAATCATAAAGAAGATGGCCGAACGAGGACGAGACTGGCCGGAGAAGCTGCATTTAGCATTATGGGGCTACCTCACTTCAATTCGAACTGCCACCGGTGCAACCCCATATGCTCTGACTTATGGAATGGAGGCTGTTATGCCCATTGAATTAGAGATTCCATCCCTCAGGGTTTTGCTCGAGAATGAGGTGAATGAGATTGAATGGCTCCAAAGTCGATACAATGAATTGGCTCTGTTAGACGAACGCAGATTGAAAGCCATGGAGCATAACCGGGTGTACTAGAGAAGAATGGCCCGTGCTTTTGACAAGAAAGTGAAACCCAGGGACATCAAAGTTGGTGATCTGGTCCTTAAGATGAAGCCCTCGAATCAAAGCAGTGCATTGGGCAAATGGGCACATGTTTGGGTCGGACCGTTTCTAGTGAAGAAAATATTCTCCGAAGGAGCTATGCAGCTGACAGATTTGGATGGCAACCCATTTCTGCACCCCGTCAACGACGACAAGTTGTGGAGGTATTATGTATGATCGAGTCTTTTCCCCCTCTAAAAAAATAAATAAAAAAAAATATATAATAATAATAATAAAAAAAATGAGAAATAAAGGCACAATAAAATTGTCCCAGATGAGACTGAAAACCTCTCAAAAGGCAGTCCATGCAAAAACAAGGGACACGCCCGGTGCTAAAGAATATACCCAACTAGACCGAAAATCCTAAAAAGGGCGGTCTAGGTAAAAAACAGGGTTGCACCATGTCCCCCCTTCTATCTTCCCCTTTCTTAAACACAAAGTTGATTGAGTCGAACTACGGAGACCTGAGCCCCTTAGTTCTCTTTACAAAAGGGGAACATAGGCAACCACTTGTGGTTCGGTCTAAACTGCTGCAAAAATTTCTCATCCTGCCAAAAAGTGTTTTGATTACAGTTCTCAAAGGTTCGTTTTGAGTTAATATTCTTGTTGATGAGTTCAAGCACGGCCTACTTTTGACTCAAAAAGCCTGCTGCGAATAAAAGGAATAAATTTTCAACATCTATTTCATCTGCATTAAGTAATCAAAGGATACTCAGTTTCCATACAAATAATTCCTACTCTCAAAACACAAAGCAAAATAGTCTCCTATCTCTCAGAAAAGTGTCTAGAAACTCATCCCCGCTCCCGAACTCGCCCCTCTGTCCTTCCTCATCCTCGGTCCCCGGGAGGTCTTTGGCTTAGGAATGTTGAATAAATCGGTTTGAGCCTGTCCCAATTCAGGAATAACATGCGCCGGCGGTTCAATCGCACCCGGCCTTCCTCAAGGCGGCCCCTAGTAACCCTCTCTTGTCTCAAGACTTCTCTCGCGAGCCATCACCTCTGGATCATCCCTTAAAGCAGCCCTCCCGGATCTCTTGTTTTCGATAGTCCTCAAAGCATCACCGGGTAATATTATGCAGGTTTCCCCTTGCCTATGTATCCCTGAAAGACCGACTGGATGGATAATCTGCTCCCAAGTATTCCCAGCGGCGAGAGTCTATAGCCAATTGTACAAGACCCTGATGCTCCTCATACCAAATCAGATACTCGGTGGTCAGAAATGTAAACCCTCTGGACTGCCTAAGAAGTACACGAGCGGGAAGAAAACCCTCCAGAAAGGATCTGCTGAAAAACTGTATAACCTGGGGCTCGGTCATAGACATCGGAACAACATCGGTCATCAGCCTCTCCCTCAAAGCCAGGACAATCTGCTGAGGGTACCTATACTGTCTGCTCACCAATGATGGGATACAGAAAGAAGATACATGCAAGCCTGGCAGCCTGACCACTACTGATCCATCCTGAATGTCTCTCATAGTCTATAAATTCCAGGCAGGAATCCAAAAGCTCAGATAAGTAGTCTCATACCGTGACAATCTCATCTGCCAACTGTCAGCGGCTATATCCCTCAGCAGCCTGCGTGGCCGGGTCACCCAGGGCATTGCCACCCGACCCTCTGGTAATGGCCCAATCAAGCGTAATCTCTCGGAGAACCACAGAGATAACAAACCGGGCCGCTCGCTCCCATGAAGTCCGATCCCCGCTAACACATCAATGCCGTGGTAGGTCTCGGCCCGGCAACAAAGGGTACAATGTCCATCTCCCCTTGGCCGATTGAATTTGACGAAGATCTACACCCGGTTACCCCTCGCTGCCCGACAATCTCCAAAGAACGCACTTGAGCGCACTCCGGTATATCCGCGAGAAATAGTAAGCCGACAGTGGTGAAACGGCATTGAATATATCCAAAGAGGTAGAAAGGTCTAACAGCTCAGGACGGGACAGGCGTAACCTAGCCATCCGAGTCAAGTCTATGGACCCATCACCCAGAATCATAAATAACACTTGATCCGCTGGCAGACACAAGAAGTCCGATAACTACTCCATAACTGTGAATGTGTGCCCAAATTCTAATTTTTTTAGATTGGATTCACGCGAGTTTAAAAACATCCGGTTTAATTTGAAAAACGGAGTCGCCACGCCATTTTGAAGAACGGATCGTCGTTCACCCAAGGTGCCTTGCCGTAACAAGTCTCCCTAGAATCATGCAAGGTGGCACTTCTAGAAGGATACCAAATACAAGGAAAACGTGCTCTTTTAATTTAGAGCAGTCCCTTTATCCCTCGAAAGGTTCGGAACAGTTCCGGAATTGCTCCCGGACTTTAGGAAAAGTCTGGGGAATTGCCGGAAAATTTAACCGGAAGGCATGAGCCAAATTTGGGTACTTACAGAAGCCCCTCGACAACGTCACTTGCAGGGCGAGTGGGGTTGTCGATAGAAAAGGATCTGATCTGGCGAATGCCGAGACGGATTAGGTGACCAAGGTGGTCGAGTGGCTGAACCTTTGGAAGGCTACCTACGTATCCCAAGTGGGAATCAAGTCAGGCCATAGTTCAGAACAGGATCCGCAGGGGAATGGTGAAGAGAAAACTGGTCTCTTGCTGGGAAAATAGAAGAGAAAGTGACCTAGGAGGTCAGGCGATTGATCCTACTGGGGATATGCTAGAAGTGACCGATGTGGTCGGATATCTGGACCTCTATGAGGGGCTACTTCACCACTGAGGAGTGATGAATGACAAAGGGATGACCAATGTGGTCTGATGGCTGGACCTTTATGAAAGGCTGCCTCACCACTGAGGAGCGATGATGGAATAGGGTGACCACTGCGGTCGGATGGCTGGACCTTTTATGAAAGGCTTCCTACGTATCCCAGAGGAATCAAGCCTTGATCATAGTTCAAGCATCACTAGATAGTTAGGAACAATGTCTAGGATCCTTGAGGTTTTGATAATTAATGGAGGTTGTCACCTGAGGTGACTAAAGCTTACGTCACTATCGAGGAGACAGAGGTAGCTTAAGTTTAGAGAACTTGAGCGTACTTCTCTATTCGTGATAGAGGTAGCTAAAGTTTGGAGAACTTGAGCGTACTTCTCTATTCGTCATAGAGGTAGCTAAATTTTGGAGAACTTGAGCGTACTTCTCAATCTGTGATAGAGGTAGCTAAAGTTTGGAGAACTTGAGTGTACTTCTCTATTCGTGATAGAGGTAGCTTAAGTTGGGAGAACTTGAGCGTACTTCTCTATTCGTGATAGAGGTAGCTAAAGTTTGGAGAACTTGAGAGTACTTCTCAATCTGTGATAGAGGTAGCTTAAGTTGGGAGAACTTGAGCGTACTTCTTTATTCGTGATAGAGGTAGCTAAAGTTTGGAGAACTTGAGCGTACTTCTCAATCTGTGATAGAGGTAGCTAAAGTTTGGAGAGCTTGAGCGTACTTCTCTATTCGTGATAGAGGTAGCTAAAGTTTGGAGAACTTGAGCGTACTTCTCAATCTGTGATAGAGGTAGCTTAAGTTTAGAGTTCTGACAATTCGGAGGTTGTCACCTAGCGTCATTCCGTTATAACGGAAGTAACGGAGGCGACTGGGGAGGAAAGTCTATTTGCTTAGGAGATAATGGATATCTTTTGGAAGACGACGTTATCCTAGTTAAAGGATAACAGGAATTATATGTCCAAGTGGAAAGTCCAGGGGCAAAATTGTAATTTCTGCTCAGGGCAAAAGAAGCCGCCCGGCGTGAGACGGGGGCAAAAGAGGCCGCACGGCTAGAAGTTTGATTTTTCCAGATTATTTAAAACAGATTTGAACGGGCATTGGGCATTGTTGCCGCCCATCTATTGTCGAGGAAGAGAGAGAGGAGGGAGAGAATTTCTTCAAAATCCTTCAATTCCCTTGCTTCTATTGATTAAGATGGATCCGGAGGGGAATCCTATGCCAAGGCAAGCAAGGAGGAACATCTCTGAGGCCGCTCGGAGGAGGAGGAAAGAGCTCATCCGCACGAAGAGGAAGTATGACTTCCTTACGCCTCCATCAGAGCTCTATTCGGGCAGGAGGAAGCACAAATCGATGAATCCTCAATCGGTTGGGGTAAGCATTCTTAATTTGCTCAATTTCATCGATTTTGATTGAGTTTTGATTGATTCTAGGGCTTGACTCGAGTTTTAGGAATTTCTCGAATTTTCCTAGGATTTTTGATGATGATTTTGGAATATTAATGATTAACCTATGAGGCTAAGAAGATTAGCGATCATGCATGTTGAAATTACCCGGATCCGAGAGGCAGCGCGATCGCGCCCCGGCATCTGGCATCTTTCGCGTTGGAGCGACGTGTCTCGCCGTTTTTGTTTTGTAGAGTCGCCACGCCGTTTTTATTAAGCCCAAAACATTGAAAAGGGCATCGCTTAAAGATAATTTTAAACTGTTTTGTGTGATGAGATTTTGAGTTCGGAGGTCGATGACTCCCGGAAGAGAATATTAGAATATTAGAGCTCACTCCGAGTAGCCTCGTAAAACGAGTCTTTCGGATACCCCTAATATCCTTTAAATGTTGTGTGTGTGTGTGTGTGCTTTTAAAAATGCATGTCAGATCGGATGTCTACATTATATGCTATGTATGAAAATGTATTGAAATAGTAATGGAAGGAAGCCTTACCAATGTTGGTTCGTGTCTGTCTTCCGCCGGGGAATAGTGTTTGAGGTCGGAGTAGCGTTCCGGTACGGATCGGGATTGCTTCGGGAGGGACCTGTCCGCGACGTAGTTTCGGCGTGAGTTGAGGTTGTAGGCTGCTCGGCGCAGAGGTTCGGCGTGCGTGGGGATCGTCGGGATCACTCTGCGCAGGTTCGGCGTGCGTTGTGGTGGCGTGGAGTCACTCGGGCAGCAGTTTCGGCGTGGTTTGGGATCGTCGGCTTGACTCCTGAAAGAGCCGGACACCGTGGAAAGACTGTGCAAGGCCTCTGAGTACCACGAGGGGCCTCGTGAGTACCTCGAGAGTGCCTCGGGCGCGCGGGAGCGTCTCGAGCGCTCGGGAGGCTTCTGAGCACCACAAGGGAGCTCGGAAGGCCTCTAAGGATCCGAAAGGGGCCTGGAGTGCCTCGAGAGGACTGTAGAGGGGAGCCGTAAGGCTAAGGGAGGAAGAGAGAAGAGGGAGGTGTGTGAAAATGAGGAGGGGGAGCCCTCTATTTATAGTAAAAATTTCGAGCAAAGAGGTCCGTACGGACCTTCTTGGTTATCCGTAATTTTGGATTTCCTCGATTTGAGGGAATCTCGCAATGATGGTGAATATTCGAATGATGATGTCCCCATGCAAGAAGGTCCGTACGGACCAACTCAAGATGCAAAGAGGTCCGTACGGACCAACCATGCATTTGGGTAATCATTTCTTCCGGGATTTGAGGGAATATTGTGGACTTTAAGGGGATTCAGTAATTATGACAAAGAAAGAGGTCCGTACGGATCAATATTGCTTTCCCAATTTCCTCGAAAATTCCCAAAAGGTCCTTTTGTCCCTTTTATCCCGTGAAGGCTCCTCCCTTGGTTTGGTTGGGGGTTTGAGAGGGTTTTGAGAGGGTTTTGAGAGGGTTTTGAGTGCCGAGGTCTCCGAGACTGCGTTGATGAGTCTCGCGGTGTTTCCCGTGTGTTTGAAAGGGGTGATCCAGATTGGGGTACTTACAGAAGCCCTCGACGACGTCACTTATGAAAGAAGTGGGTCGCCGATAAGATAAGTGGTCCTAACTGGATCGCGTGCCGGGAGAGGAAGTGACCGTGAAGGGTCAATGTGAGGACGTGGTGGTGTCCTTTTGTGTGACCGTTTAGGTCAATAGGCCGGACCCCGCGATAGGATTCCTACGTATCCTCGGCGGGAATCAAGCCCGGTCGTAGTTCGGGCGTGGGGTGAGTGTTTTGTGAATGCGGGCGCGGTGGTGCCCCGAAGTGTCGTGTGACCGCCGAGGCCGCGGTAAGGACGTGGTGGTGTCCTGGGTGACCGCATAGGTCGATGGCCGGACCCCCGTGATAGGATTCCTACGTATCCCCGGCGGGAATCAAGCCCGGTCGTAGTTCGAGGTCGTGAATTTGTGAGTGCGGCGCGTGGTGGTGCCCCGAAGTGTGTGACCGCCGAGGCCGCGGTAAGGACGTGGTGGTGTCCTAAGATGTGGTGACCGCCGAGGTCAATTGTGAGGACATGGTGGTGTCCCGGGATGGAAATTTTACGATTTTCCTAATCGGGTGGTTTAAGGCCTTCCGGCCTGAGATAGAGCGAGGACTTGAATCGTCTTCGATTGCGGTTGGTGCCACGCCGGAGGACTTTGAATCGTCTTCTCGGCGGCGATTGGTGCCACGCCGGAGGACTTTGAATCGTCTTCCGCGGCGGCGGCTGGTGCCACGCCGGGAGGACTTTGAATCGTCTTCTGGTGGGGCGGCTGCTGATGCCATGCGCGAGGACTTTGAATCGTCTTCTAGCCGCAGCTGATGTAATGCGCGAGGACTTTGAATCGTCTTCTAGCCGCAGCTTGATGTAATGCGCGAGGACTTTGAATCGTCTTCTAGCCGCAGCTTGATGTAATGCGCGAGACTTTGAATCGTCTTCTAGCCGCAGCTTGATGTAATGCGCGAGGACTTTGAATCGTCTTCTAGCCGCAGCTGATGTAATGCGCGAGGACTTTGAATCGTCTTCTAGCCGCATTTGTGGAGGCGTGGCCGCCTTGTGCTTCGAGAGGCGTAGATGCCTTGTTTTTGCATGTTGAGTAGAAGGTTGGACTTACGATGACCGCCGTGCTTGCGCTGCCGTTGAAGTGGGCAAGGATGACGGCCGGTGATTGCTTCACCATTTGGCATTTTGGAGGCGCTTCGTGCTCGGGACTTGTACTGAGGTGTTCGCTCCTTCTTCGTGCTTGTTTTGCCGCTGAGCGGGCAAGGATGATGGTCGGTGCCGGGGATATGCAGCCTTGTATGACTTCCCTTTCGACTTGTCGGGAGGAGCTCTGGCTTACTTGATGGCCGGTGCTTGCGTTGCCGTTGAAGTGGGCGAAGTTCGGGCTTACATCCGACCGCCGGTGCTTGAATTGTCGGGATGCGTGACCTTGTAGGGCCCTTTTCTCGTTGGGAAGATGACTTCGACCTCTTTGAGGGCCAGCTGCCGAGTTGTCGCTGAGCGCTGGAGGCGTCTCTCGCCTCGATATTCGTGGCCGGGAGGTGTTGCTCCTTCTTGAATTGCCGTCGGGCGTTGAGGCGTCTCGTGCCTCGATATTCGTGGCCGGGAGGTGTCCTTCTTGAATTGCCGCTGAGCGGCGGTTGAATTGCCGCTGAGCGAACCGGTCTTACGCCGACGGGATTGATTGCCGCGCAATTGCCGCCTGAGCCCAGGACCGGCACGCTTGAATTGCCGTTGGCGAGGACCGGTCTTACGCCGACGGCCGGAATTGCCGCTGAAGTGGGCGAGGACCGGTCTTACGCCGACGGCCTGGTTGAATGGGATGCCGTTGAATTGCCGCTGGGCGAGGACCGGTCTTACGCCGACGGCCGGTGGTCAATTGAAGGGTTAGGGACCATTCTCGCACTTGGATTTGGCCGGAAAAGGCCTTAGGACAAAGGGCAAAGATTATAAGGGCAGAAAGTAATTTGGCCACCCCTTGCAAAGAGGTCCGTACGGACCAACCTGGTTGCAAAGAGGTCCGTACGGACCACCTTTGGTTTTTTACAGCTCCTGTGTTTTGACCAGTTTAAATAACCGAGGCCCTTCCCCATTCCTTCTTCTTCCGTGCGTGAACCAAAGAGAGAGAGAGAGAAAAACCTCCATTGTTAACCAAAATTCCCCATTTTTCGCTTGAATTGCTTGCCATGGCGGAAGGATCTCGAAGGAGTCGTCGTCAACGCAGTCAAGAGGTGGTCGAGCAACGAATGGAGCTCCAAAGGAATTGGATTTCGTTCGTTCCATCTTCGAAGAACCCAGATGTTTTGTATCCGAATCCGGAGGTGCACAATCGTCGCTCTATGAACGTCGGGGAGGTAAGAAATCCGTTCCGTTTTGATTCCCTGCTCGAATTTTTGAATGCTAGAACTAGGTTTTAGTTTTTCGCATTTTTGAATTTTTTGTTATTTTTTTATGTCTTTTTGTGAAATTCTTGATGAATTGTTGAAAATGGACATGTAAAAATTGTGGGCATGTGTATTTTGTGCAGAAATGTGTTGATTAGCTCTTATTTGTGAAAATAAAGTGCTTCTCTAATGAAATGCATGCTTTGGTGTTTTGTACCGTATGCTATTTATGTATGTTCATTATGAGAAAAATTATCGTGTAGTGATAATTTTTGTGAAAAATGTGACATGTGCCGTGTTTTGTGACGGGTTATATGTGAAAGTGTGTGCCGTGTAGGGACGGATTTTTTTTTTTTTTTTTTTTGAAAAATGTGTTATGCATATGTGTCGTGCCGTGTGTGCCATGTTTTGGGTGACGGACTTTGTGGGGAAAATATGTGCAATATGTGCCGTGTTTTTGTGACGGGTTATATGTGCCTTTCCCTGTGGACGGATCTTTTTTTTTTTTTTTTGAAAATGTGTCGTGTAGGGTTTAATCCCTTTTTTCTTTTGAGAAAATGTGTACAAAGTGTGTGCCGTGTTTTGTGACTGATCGCATGGGAAAAATTATATGTATAATGTATGTGAAAATTATGTGCATTATATGTGCCGTGTTTTGTGACGGGTTATATGTGCCTTTATATTAAGTACCGTGATTGACGTACCTTTGTCCGTGTTTACCCGCAGGATGCGGGGCTTATGGCCGGGAAGGCCAAGAGGATGAAGACTCTGGGATCGCCGAGGCCGTTGTTGAGCCGCGGCAATGATGCCCGATATTTCCGTGGACGGTAGGCCGAGTCCCCTGAGGCCGGTCTACGCTTCGGCCCGGGTGTGTTCGTTGAGAACCCGGGCCGGAGTTTCGACACGAGGAAGAACAAGAGCGTCTTCCTTGGCCTTTCCGAGTACGGTGGGATACCACCCACACCTTCCATCCGAGCCGGGAGAGGTGACGGTGACGCCGACCGACTTTGCTGCGATCACCGGCTTTCCTTCAAAGGAGGGCCGTGACGGTGGAGGGATATGATCTCCGATGTGGTGCCGGGCCGAGCCGCCGGGCTTTGAGCCTCGTCCTCGCAGGGCCTCGGGCATGTTGTATAGTGACGTGGAGCCGAAGATTACGGCCGCATTGGGGCCTACATCCGGGTACGGCCAGTGACGGCGGAGCAGCTGGGCGCGCTCCTTTTTGTGGTATGCACCGTCCGAGACTTTGTTCTCGAACCACGCGACCGCGGCTCCCTTTGCTCGTTGGAGAGCTTGATTGACTCGGATAGAGTCTGTGACATCGCTTGGGGCGAGGCAGCTTGGCCGAGCTCTACTTCTCCTGGACCGGTTTAGCCGGGGTGGCGCCCGTCGCCCGTTTTGACTTTGCTTTGGAGGTGTGAGTTTATTGCCGTTTTTTGATTTAGCAACTTGTCTTTTCTCCGTTTTCTTTTGCACTGAGCCTTCTCTGTTTTTTGTCACAGTGTGGTTTTATGAGGTTTTCCAAGGCTTCCCGTGGGATAGAGATCCCGGGCCGTTGCCGCGCACTCCCGCTATGCCGGGCCGGGCTCGTACGGCGAGGAAGAGGAGGACCAAGCAGGGGGAAGCTCACCATCGCCTACGGGGATGTGCAGAGCGTCTGGAGAGGGATAGCCCTGAGGGGTTCGTCTTGTTCCCGTGGGCTCTGTATGAGGGGGATGAGTTTGAGGGGCTCCCGAGGTGACAGCCACGGCGAAGATGCCGCGGGGCTCGACTTGTGATGTCATGTATCCGGGAGAGCGGGTCTTCTCGGGCAAGATGGCCCCTGTGCTTCCCGTGGCTCCGAGGGACCCTCCCTTTGGGATGCTTGATTCCCGGACATGGACGTGCTCGATTTCGAGAGGTACCTTCGCGGTGTCGGCGCCGAGGAGTTCATTTTGTATGGAGAGGAGTACGGGGCCTTCGTGAGGAGGAAGCCGAGGACGCCGCAGTACCGGCGCGGGAGAGAGAGGCCGGCCCGCAGCTCCCCTGCAGGTTCCGATGCCGGGACCGGATTTCACGTATGTCCGGGGACGGATCGAGGAGGAGGGTGTCTCGTACTGCTCCGAGCAGCTCCCGCCGCATACAGAGCTGGACCCCGATAGATCGGTGAGTGTGCCGACTCTTTTCCATCTTGGCATCTTTTCTCGTATTTTTCTTTTTGTTGTTGAGTATAACCGTATTGCCGAGCGTTTCCTTGGCCGCTTGTTGGTGCAGTCCCGGGAGAGCCTATGATATGCCGACTCGCCGTTACGTGGCGATGAGGTCAAGCTTGCGAAGAAGATGGCTTCGAAGATATCTTGCCGGTTCGCGACGCGTGCCGGCGCACGAGCCTATGCCTTCGAGGCACTCAGACGTTCCTCCGCCTAGAGCCGAGCCTGAGCCGCAGCAGAGGGACCTTTGAGGGGCGGCATAGCATGGATGCCGGACATCTTCGGAGCCGCAGTGGCCTTCGAGGGAGCAAACTCTTTTATCGCTCATGCCTCCGCATGGCGCACAGTGGCGAGGGTTCCTCGTGTAGCCTTCTTTCTTTGATCCTTTCGCCGGATTTGATCCTTCGAGTACTTTTCGTGGGAGCCTCTGCGGGTGCTCGGTATTCGACGACGAGGATGTGACGGCGAGTTCGCCGGGATGCCCGACTTTTCTTTGGAGGACCTTGGCGAGGATGATGATGCCGAGGATTCCGATTAGTATTCATTTGCTTTCCCTCTTTCATATCCCTCTTTTTTTTGTTTAGCAACAGTACATTTATGGGTACCGTAATAAAACACATGTATTTGCACGGCAAACAAGATTTTATTTTAAGATGTAATGTCAATTTTTGTGATTCCCTGGATTTGTCCTAGAAATTGTTGCTATTATTATTTTTTATTTTGTGCATGCCACGTGAGCCGAGAGTGCATTTGTGGGTAGTGTTTGTTTGCCGGAATGGCTTTGGCCAAATGTTTGGGCGCTTTGGAGCAAGGTTTTGCCGAGGACAAAGGCTTTTGTACCGTTTGTCGGGAAATGGGTTCTGCTTTGCAAGGAGGTCCGTACGGACATACTTAGCATGCAAAGAGGTCCGTACGGACCAACCTTGCTTTTGGGAAGGACATAAATGCTTTCCAAAGGTCCGGTTCTTCCTCATTTCCCCATTTGCAGCCATTTTCGAGCTTTCTTCCCCATTTTCTCTAGGAACCTCCATTTTTGCCATGGATTCTTCGTACGTCCCTAGAATTTTGCCGAGGCTTTCGCAGAGAGGCAAGCACACTTCCTCGAGCAATGAAAACGTGGATGCGGCGCCGTATGAGGCATCGTAGACGGCTTTCGAGGTAAGGTTTCGTCTTTGCTCGATTTGGTCTTTTAAGGAGTCGGGTTCCCGATTGGGATTTGTTGCGGCCGCCGCGAAGTTCGGGATGTTAGGAGGCACGTGTACTGCTTTCTCCTATAATGAAATGGTGCCCACTTTTGAGGATTTTCGGGCTTTGATTGGAGGACCGGAGGTGGAGGCCATCTCGCTTCCTTCGATTGGTGGTCCCGCGCGAGCGTGAAGCTTGCATCTTTCTTCGTACTTCGTTGGAAGAAGTGCAGGCATGATCCTTGATTCGGTCATATCGACATTTCCGAGCCGCCTGAGCGGTTCATGGTTGATGATGAGAGTGACGTCTCTTGGGATGTATTTGCCTTGTGCGTGATGGCGACGCTTTTCCGGGCCGCCTCGTGCATTTGTGATGGCGCTTGCTAGATGTGGTAGGGCACTGCAGAGCCGGAGAGGATATTGTCCCGTTGGTGCCGGGGGAGACTCTTCATGGTATCGACCGTCCGGCGACCGGGGATCGCTTTATGAGAGGGGGAAGCCCCGCTTTGCTCACCTTGTGGCCGCGAGAGAGACTTCAGCCATGTCCGAGGCTCCGACGTCGTTTAGCCCGTGGTCATTTGCTCGCCGACCTCTTGTGTTGGATATGGATCACCCGCCCGGGAGAGATGGATGGCACAGCCTTGGTACGCATCGATCCGCCGGTGGGTTCCGCACCGGAGGATTGAGACCAGTGAGGGTCTGCAGAAGGGTCCTACGTTGTCGTAGTTCCGTGTTTGTCTTGGTCCTCCTTCTATATTCCGTCGCTTGTTTCCTAGCCATTGGGATGAAGCAGAGCCTTTGTTGGGCCGGGATGACCTTGCTACCGCGGAGGTAGTTCCTCTTGTATGGCGCCTTCAGTGCCTTCTTGTATTTTCCGAGGGTATGGAAGTATTCCGCTTTCCCTCCCGCGGTACTCCTTAGACGTCTGGGAGAGCGTCGTTGACGACTCGCATCCGGCCCGGTATGAGCAAACGTCAAGGCCCCAAGTGGTCTTGGAGAGCAAAGTGTAGCGATTCCTGGGACCCGGCTTGCCGTAGTAGCTATTGCCTTAGGAGTTCCGAAGCCTGGTCCGACCCTTCGATGTGACGGGAGACACTTTGTTTGACTACGAGACTAGAGTTGACCGACCGACAGGGAGAGGTCCTCTTTTGGCTGCACTCGCAGGGAGGAGATCCGAGCCGAAGCACGGCGAATGAAGCCCCGAGAGCTACCGGATTGTTTGACTCTACGGGGAGGACCCCGATCTCTGACCGAGAGACGCAGAGTTGGTTCACGTGAAGCGAAAGAAGACTCGCCGGACGAGGGAAGAAAGGAAAGAATGGCGAGGGGACAAGCGCAGATGGCGCGGAATGACCTCCTAGGTATCCATTCATTGCATTGCAAACACATTATTAGTTAAATGTATTAAGTCGTCTTTTAGCATGTTGTGAACTTGAGAGTAGACCGTGCTTGAACTCATCAAGAAATGTTGTAACCGTTAGTGATTTGTGATTTACTTTTAAAGCTTTGTCGAGACGCAAGATCTCTTGTTTGCCTTTGCTTCGTTGTGCACTTTGTCGGCGTCCATCTTTGGACTTTTCGTTGCATTCGCGGACCGAAGCAGCCCTGGGCCCCGACGGCAATCCCTTTGCCGAGGCTTTCAGGCTTGGCCGAGAGGTTGAATGCTCCCTCGACAAGTCGTTTTGACGGTCTTTTTCGTAGCTTCCTTGCCTCTTGTTGGCGCCGGGCTCTTGACCTCTTTTTTGCAGCCTTCGCTTGAGCTTCTTTTTTTTTTTTTTTTTTTTTGTGAGCCCTTGCTCGAGCTTCGAGCTCTCTTTTTTTTTTTTTGTGAGCCCTTGCTCGAGCTCTTTTTTTTTTTTTTTTTTTTTTTGAAGCGCGTGAGGGCGAAGACAAGCCCCCGGGCTTGGAAGCGTACATGAGCCGCCGCTTGATGCCGAGTGACCCTCGGATGTCCTTTGATGTTGCCGCCGTCGTTTGACTTGGTCAAGGTGATCGCTGGGGCGTGTTCTTGAAAAGTGCGTAGCTTGATGGAGGTCTTGATTGACATTCAAACTTTTGACTTTTTTGTGTATTTTTAGACCGGACCAATTAAGGTTGCCTACGTCTCCTGACTAGAGGGCTCAGTTCCGCGTAGTTCGACACTACATGGAGTGCCAAGAGATGCACAGCTGTTCTTCTTCAGCGAAGTATCTCGCGGTTTGCTTCCGCTGACCGGATTCATGAAGGGATTGCCGTCTAGGTCCGTTAGCTTCATGGCGCCTCCGGAGAAGATCTTTTGAACCACGAAAGGGCCGATCCATGTGGGTTCCCATTTTCCCAAAGGGGTTGGTTCGAGTGGGAGGCTTTTCTTTGAGTACAAGGTCACCTTCCCCGATGTCTCGGGATTTGACTTTCTTGTCGAAAGCTCTAGCCATCCCGCTTTGATAGGCTCTGACGTGTTCCATGGCCTTTAGTCGTCGCTCGTCTAGCGTGAGCCAATTCGTCATGTCGGCTTCGGAGCCATTCGACTTCGTTGATGTCATTTTCCAAAGAAGACTTGGAGTGAGGGAATTTCCACTGACGGGAAGGACCGCTTCCATCCCGTATGTCGTGGCAAATGGGGTTTCTCCCGTGGTCGTTTCGACCGATGTGCGGTAGCCCCAAAGTGCAAGGTGCAGCCTTCTGCCAATCTCGTCCTGGTGGTCATTTTTCTGATGATCCGTTCGAGGGTTTTGTTTGCCGCTTCCACGGCGCCGTTTGTTTGTGGCCTGTAGGGAGAAGATTTGTGGCGTGTGATCTTGAATTCAGCCAAGAGCCTGTCGAATTCCCTTCGAAGTGTGAGCCGTTGTCCGATATGACCTCATTTGGGATGCCGTATCGGCATATGATGTTTTCCTTGAGGAAATGCGCGACCTTCTTGGAGGTGAGTACCTTGTAGGACTTGGCTTCGACCCATTTGGTGAAGTAGTCGATGGCTACTAAGATGAACTCGCGACCGTTGCCGCCCGGCGGAGCGATTTTCCCGATGACGCCAATTCCCAAGTGGCAAAGGGCCAAGGTGTAGTCATGCAAGAGAGATCGTGGGGCGGTAGATGATTGAGGTTGGAGAACCGCTGGCACTTGTCGCAGCTCTTCTGACAAAGTGGATGCACCGCTCCATGGAGATCCAAAGAGTAGCCCATCCCGAGAATGATTTGCATCGTGGCTCGCGTTCATGTGGGGACCGCAAGCCCCATTGTGGACTTCTGCTCATGAACTTGTTTGCTTCTTCTTGGCCGACGCAGCCGTAGGAGTGGCCCATGGTAGCGTTTCTTGTATAGCATGTCCCCGAGGATGACGGTGAGAGGCAAGGCGTTTAGGGCCATGATGCTCTTGGTTTTGACCCCTTCGCGTGGGTCTTCCCTTGTTCATGAAGGTGGTTTCCGTTCTTGAGGTATTGGAAGATCCGGTTATACCATGGCTCATCGACGGGCTTAGGTTCCTGTTCGATCTCACAACAAAGAGGCGTGAATTTCCTTTCGTCCGACTTTGAAGGGTTTGATTGCTTTTCCTTCGTGGATTTCCACAAGGGAGGCCAAGGTGGCTAAGGCATCCGCAAACCTGTTTCGGCCTCTTGGCAAGTAATGGAAGGTGACCTCTTCGAATTGTGTGATGAGGTCCTCCATGCAGTACGGTATTTTGCAAGCCCGGTCTATGGTTTTCCACTTGTTGGAGACTTGGTTGATGATCAAGGCCGAGTCCCCATAAACTTCGAAGTTTCGGACATTCCTCTCGAGTGCGGCTTGTAGTCCAAAGAAATAAGCAGCTTCATATTCGGCGCATTGTTGGTTACCTCGAAATTGAGCTTTATAGCAATTGGGGTGTGCTCGTCCCTGGGATCCACCAAGAGCATACCGATGCCGTTTCCTTTTTGTTAGCCGCTCCGTCGAAGAACAAGCTGCCATCGATTTTCGCCTTCGATTGTGAAGATTCCCTCGTCTCTGGAAATTGTGGTTCGGGGCCTCGAGCCTCGTCGGCTGGGAAATCGCCGCTTGTTCACCCATGGCCCGTCCCTTGATTGACTTTTGGTTTACGTACTTGATGTCAAATTCCGCTAGGAAGAAAGACCATTTCGCGAGCCTCATTGACAGAGATGGTTTGTCGAAGAGGTACTTGACCGGGTCCATTTTGGAAACCAAGTGTACCGTGTGCGACCGCATGTAGTGCCGTAGTTTCCCGACAACCCATACCGTAGCCGCGCAGGTTTTTTCGAGGGCCGAGTAATTGAGTTCGCCGCCTTGAAACTTTCGACCGACGAAGTAGATGGCGTTTCGACCCGCGACTCCTTCTTCTTGACAGAGCATGGCTCCAACCGCGGTGTCGGCCACAGCTAGGTATAGCAACAAATGCTTTTCCTCGTGGGGAGGACAGAGAATCTGAGGACTCACAAGGTATGCTTTTATTTTTTCAAAGGCATCTTGGCATTCTCGAGTTCCATTCGATGTCGGCGTTCTTCTTCATCGCTTGAAGATTGGCTCGCATATAGAGGTCAATTGGTTGACGGCGGCCGATATATTGCAAAGCGGCCCATGAAGCTTTTCACCTCTCGTCCGAGTTTGCGGTGGTCTCATTTCGATGATAGCTTGATCTTTTGAGGATCCACCTCGATGCCTCTCTCGGTGACTATGTATCCCAAAACCTTGCCTCGCTAACCCCAAATGTGCATTCGTGTGGTTAAGCCTCATTGAGTGTTTTCGGAGGCGATTGAAGAATTTTCTCAGTCCGTGAGGTGTTGTCCGTCTGATCCCTTTGAGTGAACGATCATGTCATCGACGTACACTTCGATCTCTTTGTGGATCATATCGTGGAAGAGGGCGGTTGCCGCCCGTCGTAGGTAGCCCCGCCATTCTTTAGTCCGAACGGCATTACCGTGTAGCAAGAGGTTCCCCTGTGGGGTTGTGAAAGCCGTCTTTTCTTGGTCTTCTTCGCCATCTTGATCCGATTGTAACCGGCAAAACCGTCCACGAAGGACTTGACTTCGAAATTGGTCAGAGTGTCTACCAACATGTCGATGTTGGTAGTGGAAAATCGTCCTGGGACTTGCTTTGTTGAGATCTCGGAAGTCCACGCAATGCCGTACTTTTCCATTGGCCTTGGTGACCGTGACGATATTGGAGAGCCATGTGGGGTACTCGATCACCCCGATGAAGCCGACGCGGAGCATTTTTTCGATCTCCTCTTTGACTTGTAAAGACCATTCTCGCTTGATTCGGCGTAGCTTTTGCTTGATGGGCTTAGCCTCGGGATTCAAGGGATCCGTGCTCTACAATGTTAGGATCTAATCCGGCATGTCTCGTAAGACCAAGCGAACACATCCACGAACTCTTCGAGCAAAGGCAAATAATGCGTCTTGCTCGTGCCGCGAAGAAACTTCCGATTTGCGTCTCTTTTCGCTCTTCAAATAGCTCCCAAATTCACTTTGGTTAAAACCTCCTCGGCAGCTTGGGCCCGGTTTTTCTCTCGTTTGACAACATGCTTAAAGATGTGCTTAATGTATTGTTCGTTTAATGTGTCCGCTTCTTTATCAAGTGAATCGTTATTAACCTGTTTGTGTGTTAGTTAATTTATCGCTTGTTAAAGATGCAATGAGAGGATACTCGGAAAGATCGAAGCATTCATTAAGAGCATACGGAATACATTATTGGCAATGAGTTCGTAATCTTCCCGGCGTGAGGCCATCGGATGACTCGAGAGACTCAAATTCAAAGCTAATGGACTCAGGATGAGTTTTGACACTAGACTCTAGGACTCGAGGGTCGACCAAGTTGTTCGATCATGTCCTTTTGGCGGGCGTAGGTCCTGAGAATGTGGCCCAGCTTATTGAGTGGCAATGAGCTTGATAGGAGATGGGGCTTTCGAAAGGCTTTATGTCACCGTTCCCGATCATTGCTATCACAGAGTTATCGAACAAAATCGATTAGATCCGGCATCTCGATTTCTTCTTTGAAGAGCAGTGGAGCAAAGGGTTCGTCCCAAGCATCATCTCATGAGTCTTTTGCTTTTGTCTTGGGCATTACTAGCTCGAATGCGTACTCACCCGCTTGTTGAAGGCAGGAGTGTTGACAGAGAGTTTTTCGAATTCTTCCGCCAAAGAGGGAGTTTTTCGAACCAAAATTCATTGCGAGTAGTGGTGGTTGTGGATCCCTGCAGGGGCGGTGTGTCGAGGAATGCTCTTCTGACAGATTTGGCTTGAGGCCTCCGAATCTTGCCAAGGTTCTCGCCGAGCTTGTCCATGGTTGTCGGCCGCCTTTGTTTGGCGCCGATCGCCTCTGCCCTTTTCTCGGATCTTCTTCCAAGTTGCCGGCCTTCCTTGTGAAGTACTTGGTCATGTCGAAGCCGTAAGGACGAAGATCGGAGATTGCGTGCAAGCCTCTTTTGTTATCTCGTGGAGCGTCGTGCAGCCTCGCTTGTCCTCCGCAATGTGTTCGGGAGTAGGAGAGTATCCTGTGCCGTGCAGGTATTCTCGTTCTTTGATATTGATGATCCGTTGAGTGCCCCGATGGCGTTTTCCCAAACCGAGCCCCGGATGTAGTTCATGTGCTTCATCATTTTCATCTGGGAGGGATCTTGTCCCAAATCAAAGGCAGTCTATGTGGCACACTTGGGCCTTTGGGCTTTCGATGGTGAACCCCGTTAGCATCATGCCATCATCGTCTGTTTGATTTCTAAGACCGGGACGCCGTTTGTTTCGGTCCTTTCGTTGACTATGCTATCACCGTAGATGATGGTAAGATCCGTTCCTTGGACGAACTTTACGCACCGATGAAGAGTGGATGCCACCCCATTGATCCGGTGTAGCCAAGGGCGTCCCAAAATGGCAAAGTGAATGTGATTGGGATGTCGATGACTTGGAAATCTGTCAGACCATTTGTTTTCCAAACCACAGTTCAAGGTGGCTATTCCCAAGACTCGGGCGGGATGTTGAGTCGTATGCCTTGATTGCTCGAGTCGAGGGTTTTAGATCGCTTGCTTTGATCCCTAGCAAATCCATCATTTTGGCCGGAAGGACGTTCATGGATGATCCCCCATCTACCAACACCCGAGGGAGACGGCGCTCGTCCGCCTGAACCGCATGTAGAGAGGCTCGTTGTGGTCGCCCCAAATTTTGGAAGATCGAGCTCGCGAAGGTGATGATATTGCCGTAATTGACGTTGCCAATCATCTCGAACCGCTTCATCGTGTGTCACCGTGATGGGAACCATGGTCCGGGCCAGGCTTTCTTCCAACTTGAGCTTGTGCGGGTAAGATGAAGTGAGTAAGGACCAGAGTGAGATGTTAGCCTGAGTGCGCTTGAGCCGTGTCAAGACAGATCTTCAACCTTTGGGGTCCAAGGTTTCACTTCTTTGGCGTAGGGCCCCTTTTCACCCGTGGCTCGTGTATGGATGGCCTTTTGTCCGTCCGTGGAGGATTCACCGGGATTTGACCGAACGTGTCGTAACATTCACCTCGGACTTATGGTTTTGCTTGTCTCTCCCGCTTCGGAGCGGGAGGAGCCCGATTGGCGTAAGGCCGATCGCGCATTTCAATTCGTTCACCGTCATGGCTTTTACCAAGCATCAATAGTGGCTTTGAGATCTTCCCAAGACAGGGGTTGGATTATCTCGACCTTCGGGCCTTCGGTGGCGGTGCGAAGCTCGTCCCACTCGATCATGGAGCAAACATTGCCGAGGCCCCGTGCGTAACTAGGCCGGGAGATTTGGCCGAGTAGATGACATAGTAGTCAAACTTTCCCGAGGGTTCTCCAAGGGTTCCGACCGTGGGATCACCAGATTCATACCTCTTTTTCGCTTTTGTTGAGAAGATAGCTTCTTCTTTCGTCGAGGACGGCCCTCGCTCATTGCATCCTCGAATTCCATTTCCGCACAAGCACCGCAATCGGCACGTCCCACCAGATGTGTTCGTTGTTCGGCGGTGGTACCGGGACCTCGTGAGGCCGGATGGGCGTGCTTTCCTCCGGAAGGTCTTGTGGCCTTACGTCATAACCGCATGGCTCGTACGAGGGTAACAGTTGACTTCCTCGGGAGACAATGAGAGACGTTAGAGGCCGTAGGAGCAGCCATGACTTGGGAAGCCCTGTGTAGTTGGGTGGCTAAGGTTCCGAAGTGGTGCATGGCACCTTCGATCCGTGCTTGTTGCTCACCTTGACGTTTCTCAATAGCCATGAGGACCTCCGCCAAACTTCTTCCAATGTTGGGAAATTTCTTGGGGTAAGGTCCCGTTCTCATCGTTGTTATCCACCGACTTGGCCATGGGGAATTGACGGACCGTCCCGGTGACAGAGGTAGGAAGGAAGTAGGACCTTGCGGCTTTGACACCGGAGACGGGTTCCCGGTACTCTCGACCACTCTCGTTAGCCGGAGGGGGTGATGGGCAAGGTTTAGACACAGGAATGGCCTAAAGGGGGAAAGCTCACGTGGCATGCGGTTTCCGTTTCTTTTATTTTTGATTTTTTTTTGTTGTTTTAATTTACTTAAAACATATTTTCTCGTAATCCTAGGTAGGTTGGAAAAGATTGCTCTTGTTTTTCGCAACTATGCTAGATCCCGGGTCTGGAGACCATCTCGTGCGGCTATAAGCCCCTCGTTTTGCACCCGTATTTCGACATCCCAGGTGGACACTCTGTGCGAGGGTCCTATAGTGCAAGCGGTTTCCACCGCCTAAAAGAAAAATCGAACCTAAGGACCGAGCTCTGTCATGTTCGTTTTGATGCGTTAGCCATGTGAATAGTGAACCGAGCCGGCCACCGAGTCAAGATCGTGTCAAGAGTTCGGCATGACCTTCTCTTTGCTTGCTTGCGCAAGGGATCCGTGGACGTTAGGCGTTGGTCGGGTCATATCGTCATGGCCGACGTATCAAAGGCGTGATGACATGGTGTCATGCGAGCATGGATGTATATCCGGACGGAACATCGTTCGTGTAGCTTCGGAAATCAAGATCAGTCAAGATTTTAGCATGACCTTTCATCGCTTGCTTGCACAAGGGATCTTGAGTTCCGAGCCTTGACTCGTAAAATGGCCTGCATGGTATATGTATCCAGGCCGTATGACACGGACCGGGTAAAACCAACCGAGTCCGGACAGAGTGTGACTCAAGACTCAAACGTGTGGTTGACGCTTGGCTAGGATGGGATGTTTGGAATGATCCCGTGCGCGTCCAAGAGGCCTAGGAAGACCTAACGGACCGCAACCGAGACCACTCCGGCCGAGGGTTGTAGGCAGGTGCAGCCAGATCCGAGGCAGCGCAGTGTGCGGTGTAACCGAGGCAAAGAAGCAGAGTAGAGTGCGGTGTAACCGAGGCAAGAAAGGCGCGTAGTGTGCGGTCTCTAAAATTCTTTTTCCGAGTAAAACAGAGTTTTTGAAGAATTTTAAATGTATGCACGTATGTATATTGATGCATTTTTTTTGTATTTTTATTTTTTTTGTAAAATAAAAACGAAGCACGTGCACACACACACACAGCTTAAAGGAAGGGGTAAAATGAAAGTTTGACCCTCATCATCGCTTTTTAAAAATCTTTTGTTTTGTTTAAAAGTTTTTAAAACAAAATGCATCCTCAATGGAGTCGCCAACCGAAATTACCCGGATCCGAGAGGCACATGATCGCGCCCGCATCCGGCATCTTTCGCGCTGGAGCGACGTGTCTCGCCGTTTTTGTTTTGTAGAGTCGCCACGCCGTTTTTATTAAGCCCAAAACATTGAAAAGGGCATCGCTTTAAAGATAATTTTAAACCTGTTTTTGTGTGATGAGATTTTTGAGTTCTGAGGTCGATGACTCCCTAGAAGAGAATATTAGAATATTAGAGCTCACTCCGAGTAGCCTCGTAAAACGAGTCTTTCTGATACCCCTAATATCCTTTAAATGTCATGGTGTGTGTGTGTGTGTGCTTTTAAAAATGCATGTCAGACGGATGTCTACATTGTATGCTATGTATGAAAATGTATTGAAATAGTAATGGAAGGAAGCCTTACCAATGTTGGTTCGTGTCTGTCTTCCGCCGGGGAATAGTGTTTGAGGTCTGAGTAGCGTTCCGCACGGACGGATTGCTTCGGAGGGACCGGTTGTCCGCGGACGCAGTTTCGGCGTGAGTTGAGGTTGCAGGCCGCGCTCGGCGCAGGTCTCGGCGTGCGTGGGGATCGTCGGATCACTCCTGCGGCAGAGGTTCGGCGTGCCGTTGTGGTGGCAGGAGTCACTCGGGCAGAGTTTCGGCGTGGCCTGGGATCGTCGGCTTGACTCCGGAAAGAGCCGGACGCCGTGGAAAGACTGTGCAAGGCCTCTGAGTACCACGAGGGGCCTCAGAGTACCTCGAGAGTGCCTCTGGCAGCGCGGAGCATCTCGGAGCGCTCGGGAGGCTTCTGAGCACCACAAGGAGCTTTCAAGGCCTCTAAGGATCCGAAAGGGGCCTGGAGTGCCTCGAGAGGACTCTAGAGGGGAGCCGTAAGGCTAAGGGAGGAAGAGAGAAGAGGGAGGTGTGTGAAAATGAGGAGGGGGAGCCCTCTATTTATAGTAAAAATTTCGAGCAAAGAGGTCCGTACGGACCTCCTTGGTTATCCGTAATTTTGGATTTCCTCGATTTGAGGGAATCCGCAATGATGGTGAATATTCTGGAATGATGATGTCCCCCATGCAAGAAGGTCCGTACGGACCAACTCAGCATGCAAAGAGGTCCGTACGGACCAAGCATGCATTTGGGTAATCATTTCTTCCGGATTTGAGGGAATATTGTGGACTTTAAGGGGATTCAAGAATTATGACAAAGAAAGAGGTCCGTACGGATCAATATTGCTTTCCCAATTTCCTGAAAATTCCCAAAAGGTCCTTTTGTCCCTTTTTATCCCAGGAAGGCTCCTCCCTTGGTTTGGTTGGGGGTTTGAGAGGGTTTTGAGAGGGTTTTGAGAGGGTTTTGAGTGCCAGAGGTCTCCGAGACTGCGTTGATGAGTCTGCGGTGTTTCCCGTGTGTTTGAAAGGGGGTGATCCAGATTGGGGTACTTACACATGTGCAATTTTCTTAAGAAATAATGAGAATGACCCATTTTTCGAAAATAAATTGAGAAAATAATTGTCTAAGATGTGACGGAGTCCTTGCATGTGCTAGAACTAGGTCAATTTTTTGATCATGGATGCTAAAACGGGATTTTGGATGATGAAAAGGATTCATGCATGCCATTTTTTGAGAAAAAATTAATGCTTATGTGCAAATAATTTTGAAAATTGTGATTTTGTGTTTAGGAGAGCAATGTGCTTGACACGATGCGTTTCAAGTGATGAAAGACACGTTTTTCTACGCATAGGATGCTAGAAATGCTTTATGAATGCTTTTCTTTTGAAAATATGTGCACTTTTGAATATATACATGCTTTTGAAATGAGGTGAAGGACTGACACATTTCTTTTGCTGTGCTTGTCTACAGGGGAACAAGTCTAGGGGGCATTTCGAGATTGCAGTGAGGCTATGGCAGAGGATGCCCAATTTTGCGAAGGATGGGGTGAACCCCAAGCAGCTAGTGAGGGCTACCGGCCTGGATTTATTTATTGAGGCTATCGGCAGAGGTATTCACATTACCTCGAAGAGCAAGGGCTTGATCCAGGCCCTCTCGAAGTTCTGGTGGGACACCACTCACATCTTTCACCTTAGCCGGGAGAGTCGACAAAGGACACCCGCAGATTTCACCGCTATCACCGGCTTACGCTTCATCGGAGGCTCGTGACACTGGAGGAACCATATCACGGCGGAGGAATTTAGAGCTTTGGTTAGGTTTGAGCTTATTCCTAAGGGGCTCGGGATGGAGACCAGAATGTCGAGGCGGCACCCGTAACCGCATGCAGGAATTTGCCGTTAATGAGGTGACCGCCTACCAGCCTTGCGAGGGCTTTGTGTGGTTGATGCCGTCGCCACCATTTTTGCCAATTTGGGATGCCGGCTATGACTTGCCTTCTTGACTCCTTGGAGGATGTTGATGGATTGGGACGGTCTCTGGGGCGAGGCCGGATTGGCGGAGCTTTACTTCTCCTCGACATGTACAGCCGGAATAAGGCTGCTTCGATGGATTACTTCTCCTTCTCTCTTGAGGTATTCTCACCTTCTTTCCTTTCTCTTTTCTTTTCTGTCTTTGAGACTTTTATGAGAGAAAATGACCATTTTTGATGTTTTGAACATGCAGTGTCCGGGTTTTGCGAGGTGATCGGGTTCTTTCCGTGGAACCAACAGAGCGATGCTACCATCTTTCCCGCTATGATCCGCCGGAGGGGAGATGCGAGGATAAGTTCACCGGAAGACCCGGATCACCTTTGATTACAAGATGGTGAGGCCGACCATCAACAGGATGGGCACGATGAGTGGACTTTTACCCTCGGGGGAGATATCCAGAGATTTTGCTAGGAGAGGCCGTGGAGGCGACGAGGCGTAGGCGATGGTTGACCGGCCGACATGTGATGTCATCTATCCGGGGACCGCTTCTCTAGGCAAAGCATGGCCATATCCCTCCATTGGATGCCATTACCCCCCATGATTCTCTAGCACGGATGCTGCAGCCCAGGGATTGGTCAGCGGATGACATTGCTAGGTATCAGGCAGGCGTAGCAGCTGAGGAGTATTTTGACAAGGCTACCCCTTATGCTACTTTTGTGGAGCAGCGATTGAGGACGCCACGGAAGCTAGTGAAGCTGGCTGTCACTCAGGGGTATGGGGAGGCCGAGCCTACTGACCCGCCGATGCCTCCTGCTCATCTCTCTTATGTAGTGAACGGGGTACCGAGGAGGTTCAGATACCGTCTCGACACTAGGGAGCCCCAAGATACTCGCCGCCGAACAAAGACCGTAAGTACACTTAGGGTCTTTTCCCTTTTTTAGACTTCTTTGCTTTTTTACAATTCCGAGATTTTTTTGAGATTTTCTTCTCTTTTTCTCAGGTTCCAGCTCGCACTTACGATGGCTTGGTCAGGCAGAATAGGGGCTGGAAAGATGTATGCCGGTCCCTTTTGAAGAAGTTGGCTTGTGCTTCAAAGGCTGCAGCGAACGTGCAGGAGCCTGTGCGCAAAAGGAGGCATGTAGGGGGGCACGGCATCCACCTCATCGGCTTCAGAGTACTCCTCTAGCGCCATGCCTCGGGGACGGGGACCCAATGCCGGCATCCTGGAGCATCTGGCGGAGTATGAACATGTGAATGTTCATCTTTCTGACGTGAGCGACAGTGAGGATTTGATGAGAGAGGCGAGCGTCTATGAGCTGAGTAGTGATGAGGAGGAATCCGAGGCCTAGGAGGTCTCTAGAATCGATTTAGGAGGAGGAAAACAAACAATGAACAATTTTATGCACATTTTATTTATTTTTTGCTTTATTTGGGCGCCGATGGGGCGAAAACAATGTATTAATGTTTTATTTGCTTTTTAAATTTATGCTTTATGAATTTACATATTACTTGAGCCTCGGGGCAGTTTTTTGCTTGAAATTGGGTCTGAAACTGGGCCGAAATGATTTGTGATGACACATAACTGCATGGTTAGTGTTTGGATATGTTTTTGTACAGGTTTTTGTTGGAAAAGTGGGGTGAAAACTCCCTTTGGGCAGCAACTTGGTTGCTGCAGATTTTTTTTCACATCAGGCTAATGAAGCCGTGCGGTCTGGTCTCTGGAGCAAAAGAGGCCGTGCGGCTTACAGTTCTGTCTGGACTGGTCATTTTCAGAATAAAATCAAGGCTTGGTCATTTCATTTCATTTTCACTCTAGACTTGTCCCAACTGTTTCCAGAGCACATATTTGGCCTAAAGACGTCAACTTTGATCATCTTACAATGGAGAAGCCCGTTTGATTGCAAAGGGGGAAAAGAGACCGCTTTCTGTCCGATCTTCAATCTTGGGTGAGATATAACTTTCAATCTCACAAGGGTCTGTTTGATTCTTCTTTCAAGATCAAATATTTATGGCATTTGAGGGATCTCCCGCCCGATTGGGACCTTTTGAGAGCAGCAGCGAGGTTTTGGGACGTCCGGAGACACGTTTACTACTTTTCTTACAATGAGATTGTCCCAACTTATGAAGACTTCCGAGCCTTGATTGGGGGTCCAGAAATTGAGGCTATATCGATTCCTCTGATCGAAGATGTGCCTGGCGGCAAAGCTTGCATCTTTTCTCGCACATATCTCTCGGGAGAGGCCGAGGATGATGATAGCTCCGGACAGGATTGACCTTTCGATATCCCGGCAGTGTTTGGGTCTCCTGATATGGCTACGACCACGGTGGCTATGGATGCCTTTATCCTCTCGCATATTCTCTTCTCTCGTTCACCGCCGAGTCCGCGGGATCTTCATGGTGGTCTCTTGGACATGGTTAGGGATTGCAGGCCGGGAAGGACATTTGTCCCACCGATTTTTGGGTGAGACCCCGCATGGTATCGATAGGATGGCTAGAGGAGACCGTTTTATGAGGTCTCGGGAGTCCGTCCGTGTTGACTTTATGGTCAGCAGAGAGGCTCGGGCTTTGCCAGGGGCTTTGCCGACTCTGCCCTCGGGTGATTTCTGAGGGGTTTACCTCGACAAACAGGACTGTGGTGACCGGGAGCCGATGATGGCTAGGTTATCCACTTCGGATATTCGCCGCGGGTACCTCACCGGAGGTTGCGTGCATCAGAGGACATTTCAGAGTCCTATATAGTGAGGGTTCCGTGGTTCTCGCCGGTCATCCTTCTACATACCCCGCTTGGTATCCAGCAGCCTGGGCCTTACAGAGCCATTGGGCGATTGGGAGGACATCCGTACTATGGAGGTGGTGCCATTAGATATGAGAGATCCGGCCGCCTTCTCATTCTTCTCGAGGGCTTGGACATATACCGCTTTCCCACCTGTGGCTATCCTCAGAGCATGAAGAGTACCATCTTGACTACGGCCTACTTGGATTGGTACGAGAGGGAGACGGGAGCGACTCAGTCATATTGGGAGAGAGGCGTCAGCTTTATTTGGGCCGACTGTGACTCGAGTAGGACTCGAGGGAGACTGAGGCTAAGGCGAGTCACCATAACCGGGTGACCTTATCAAAGATATGGAGGCTCGATATAAGAGGCTTTCTGAAGTCGCTCCCTTGACTGAGGCTCAGAGGGAGGAAGTGCGGACTCGTGCCCGTATTAAGAGGGCACTTATTGACACAAGTTTGATGGAGGCTCCAGTGAGGATACCGGAGATCGGGATAAGGGAGACCGACATCATGGAGAAGAAGAGAAAGAAAACTCGACGGGATCGAGGTAAAGGGAAGAAGACCAAAGAAGACTCAAAGGAATGACAAATTGACGATCTTTTCTTAGGATTCCCTTATTGCCATTTTGCAAACACAGTAGTTTATTAGGCATTTTATTGTATTTTAGATCTTTGTAGCAGGTTAGCAGAGTCAAGAGTAGACCGTGCTTGAACTCATCAAGAAGTTTTTAACTTGTAATGAACAAGAGATATTATCTTAGAAATTAATCAAGACACAATTTCATGGAAATTTCAGATGTCTTATTGATTAGGACCCGTTTTGTGAAAACATGAATATCCTTTATTATTTATTGTTTAGGACGCATTTCATGAAAACTTAATCGCCCTTTTTTTTATTGTTTAGACCGAACCATAAATGGCGGCCTACGTTCCCCTTTTACAAGAAAGACTAAGGGGCTCAGGTCTTCGTAGTTCATTCTGGTGAACTTTTTTTTTTTTTTTTATGTGCACTCGTTTTTTGCCTAGACCGCCCTTTTGGGTTTTCAAATTAGCCGGGCATTACTCTTTTGCACTAAGATTTTTCTTTTTTTTTTTATGTGCAACCCTATTTTTGCCTAAACCGCCCTTTTTGGATTTTCAGCCTAGGTGGGCATTACTCTTTTTGCACTAAGATTTTTTTCTCTTCTTTTTTTTTATTTTCTTTTTTTTTATTATTTTTTTTATTTTAGACATAGTACCTTCGGAGCTTATCACCGTTGACTGGGTAGACAAAGGGATTGCCATCCAGGTCTGCAAGCTTCATGTCTCCTCCCGATAGTATCTTCTGCACCACGTACGGGCCGATTCAAACGGGTTCCCATTTTCCTAGGGGGTTGTCTCTGGTAGGGGGCTTCACTTTCAACACTAAGTCACCCTCTTTGATGTCCCTGGCCTTGACCTTTTTGTCAAATGCTCTGGCCATTCGCCCGGTAGGCTCGGGTGTGCTCCATGGCTTTTAGCCTTCTTTCATCGAGCAGGGCCAACTCATCATGCCGCCTACGTAGCCATTCTACTTCGTTGACACTGTTTTCCAGAGGACCCTTAATGATGGGATTTCCAACTCCACCGGTAACACCGCTTCCATCCCGTAAGTTAGTGGCAAAAGGAGTTTCTCCCGTGGTCGTTTCCGACAGACGTTCTGTAGCCCTGCAGTGCCAGTGCAGCTTTTCGGCCAATCACGACCACGGTGGCCATTTTCCTGATGATCCGTTCGAGCGTCTTATTAGCAGCCTTCCACACTCCGTTAGTCCGAGGTCCGTACGGAACGACTTGTGGCGAGTGATTCTGAATTCTCGACAAGAACCTATCGCAGCCTCCTTCAAAGTGTGACCCATTATCGAAATGATCTCATTGGGCACCCCATATCTACACATTATGTTTTCCTTGATAAACCGGGCCACCTTCTTGGAAGTGAGGACCTTGTAGGACTTGGCCTCTACCCACTTGGGTGAAGTAGTCGACGGCTACTAACACAAATTCATGCCCATTGCTTCCTCGAGGCTATCTTCCCTATCACGTCAATACCCCAAGTTGCAAACGGCCAAGGAGTCGTCATGCAAGATGTGTCATGAGGCGGGAGATGGTTGAGGTTGGCAAACCGTTGGCATTTGTCACACGCTCGACATGCCGGACACACCGTCTCCATGGAAATCCAAGAGTAACCCATTCTCGAGGATCACTTGCATCGTGGCTCTAGCATTCATATGAGGACCGCAGAGACCATTGTGGACTTCGGCCATCAACTCTCCGGCCCTTTCTTGAGTGACGCACAAGAGGAGTGGTCCTTGGTACCGCTTTTGTACAGTGTTGCCTCCTAAAATGACATAATGGGAGGCCAACCTTTTCGTGGCTTGCAAGCTCTTAGCTTTGACACCTTCCTTTGGTCTACCTTCTTCGTCTCTCGAAAGCCGACTCTCCATCTTTGAGGAACCGGTAAATTTGATTGTACCACGGTTCCTTGATAGGCTCAGTCCCAAGTCTATTTCACAACGTAAAGCCGGGGCTTCTCTTCTACCCACTCGAAGGGTTTTATGGCTTTTCCCTGAATCTCTACCAGGAGGCTAGAGTAGCTAAGGGCATCTCGCGAATCTGTTCTTTTCCCTTGGCAAGTAGTGGAAAGTCACTTCTCCGAACCGTCCAAATAACTCCTCCATATAGGCATGATACCGCCGAAGATTAGGGTCCACAGCCTTCCATTTGTTGGAGACCTGGTTGATGATCGTGGCCGAGTCTCCATAAACTTCGAGCTCCTCGACATTCCTTTCTAAGGCAAAATTTCTAAACCAAAGAATGCAGCTTCGTACTCGGCAACATTGTTCGTGGCAGTGGAAGTTCAACTTAAGGGCTATGGGCGTGTGCTCATCTTTCGGATCGACCAAGAGCATCCCTACGCCATTTCCTCTTTGTTAGCGGCTCCATCAAAGAAAAGCCGCCATCGGTTCTCGTGCTCGACTACAAAGATCCCTTCATCTCGGGAATTGGGGTTCGTGCCCACGGTCCTCACATCGGGAAAATTTGCCGATGGTCTCGACAATGCTTGACCTCGATGGCCTTTCTCGGGTCACGTAGCCGATGTCGTATTCACTAAGAAGAATGACCATTTTGCTAGACGCATCGAGAGGGAAGGTTTATCAAAGATGTACTTGATGGGGTCCATTTTCGAGACCAAGTTCACAGGGTGGGCTTGCATATAATGCTTCAGCCTTACCGACTACCCTGCACTGCTCCCGCACAAGTCTTTTCACATGCCGAGTAATTGAGCTCACTTCCCCGCAGCCTTCCGCCGACAAAGTAAATGGCATTTTCTACCCGAGAGTCTTTCTTCTCCCGAGCAAGCATAGCCCCAACCGCCGTATCGTTGATGCTGAGATAGAGCAAGAGGTTTCGTCTATGTGGGGGCATAGTACCGAGGATGTACTAAGTACGCCTTGATCCGGTCAAAGGCATCCCGGCATTCTTCGGTCCACTCGTGTCTACATTCTTCTTCATGAGCTTGAAAATGGGCTCGCACATAGTGGTCAACTCGGTTGACGAAACGGCCGATGTACCGCGCTTTGCCCATAAAGCTTTTGACTTCGTCCGGGTTCGAGGTGGCCTCATGTCCATAATGGCTTTGATCTTTCTGGGTCGACTTCGATACCTCGCTCCGTGACCATATACCCAAGCACTTTTCCTTGTCACTCCGAAGGTGCATTTAGTGTGGTTTAGTCTCATGGAATGTTGTCTCAGCCTCTCGAAGAACTTTCGCAGTCAACAAAGTGCCGCCCATCCTCGCCTTTGGAGTGGATTATCATGTCGTCGACGTAGACCTCAATCTCCTCAGGATCATGTCATGAAAAAGAGCGGTCGCCGCCTTCGATAAGTAGCCCCTGCGTTCTTAAGCCCAAATGGCATTACCGTATAGCAAGAAGTTCCCACGGTGTGGTGAAGGCCGTCTTTTCTTGGTCTTCTTCGGCCATCTTAATCTGGGTTGTAGCCTCGCAAAGCCGTCAACGAAGGATTTGACTTCGTAGTTGGCAGTGGAGTCCACCAGATGTCTATGTTTGGCAAGGGGTAATCGTCTTTGGGCCGGCCTTGTTCGTATCCCTGAAATCTACACAAAGAAATAAGACCTTCCCATCGCCTTGGTTACGGTCACAATATTGGACAACCATGTCGGATATTCGATGACTCGATGAATCCTACCCGCAAGAGCTTCTCAATTTCTTCTTTGACCTCGTAGAGACCACTCGGCTTGATTTTTCTCGCCATGCTTTACCGGCTTAGCATCTCGGTGCTAGAGGGATTCTCGTGCTCTACTATCGAACTGTCTAGCCCCTAAGATATCCTTGTACGACCATGCAAAGACGTCCATGTATTCTCTCGAGCAGATTAACCACCGTCCCTTTCAACCCCGGAAGAAGCTTCCAATCTCGTGTCTCTTTAGGTTCCTCGACAAGCACCTAAGTTAACACTTGTCAAAACCTCCTCGGCGCTGGGGCCCGGTTTTCCTCTTTTTCCGTAACTCTCGCTTAAAGATTTCTTTAATGTATTGTTCGTTTAGTGTGTTTGCATCTTGTTCAAATGATTCATTATTAACTGTTGTTAAGTTTTGAGTTAATTTATCATTTGTTAAGTTGGCAATAAGAGGATACTCGTAAAGATCCGTCATTTCATTCAAAGCAAGGGGAAAGATGACATTGATTACATGTTCATAATCCTCGTGCGTGAGGCCTTCTGATGACTCGTAGGATCGGAATTCAAAGATTCCCGACTCAACCGACTCTTGACCCTACCGACTCGGACCCTACACTACTTATTGACTCGAAGTGTTTGACGCGGGTTGGACCGGGTTTACTCTTTCCGCCGTTGCCCTGGGAGTAGCAGTCTTGTCGCATTCTTCGTAAAGTTGGAGACTTCAAACCGATCAAAACTTGCCGGAAATCATTGGTAGGCCGGTACCTTGGAAAGATGGTGAGAGGAGCTAGAGTAGCTTGATGCAATCTCTACGAGCTCGCCTCGTGACAACCGGACTCATTGACTCAAGAGTCTCGGCTCATCTTATCAATACACCGCCGATAACTCATTTTCTCTTTACCGATCTTTGATACCACGACCTTGTCAAGATAGCCAACCGTGAGGGTTGGCCTGGATAATGCCGATGAAGTCTTCTTCGTAAGGGACCTTGATTCTTCCTTGATTGGCCACGTATTCTATGAGTTTTCTCGTATTCTCGCTTCCAAATCTCGCTAGCTTCTCATTGAACTTCACAATGGCGACAAATTCGTAACTTTCGCCTCGAGAGGGTCACCGACTGTGGGTATCAGCCGGGATCGCGTTTTGAATGACGGGTTTCTTGGTAGGTTCCTTGGCATAACCGACGTAGTAGTCAAACTTGCCCGAAGGCTCCCTAAAGTTCCAACGCTCTTGTCCCCGGCTTCGTATCTTTCCTTTAATTTCGTTGCATGGACTTCCTCTTCTTCTTCTTTCTTGAAGGAGCGTCTTCGTTAATCCATTCTTGATACTCATATTCCGCATGTCTTCACAATCACACACATCATACCGTATGTGGGGCCCGGGTTGAACCGGGATGGCCTCTCCGACTACTTGGTCATTACCATTGTTGACTACCACGTTGGCCATTTTGACACTGGAAAGTTGAGACTTGAGGATTCTGGCGAACCGTCCGAGAATTCTCGCGCTAACAAGTCGCCGACCCTGTTCTCACCCACTTCTTTCTCGCGGAAAGGGATAGGAGAGGTTTAGACTCGTGGTAGGTGTTTAGTCGAAGGCTCAAGCAATATGCAAATTAAGAATCTTCCATTTTACTTAAAACAGTGTCTTTTATTAATTTCTATTTGGTTGGAAAAGGGGTTCTGCCCTTCTTTTTCGCAACTACTCTAGATCCTGGATCAGTGGGTTCCGTCACTACGTCTATAAGCCCCTCGTATTCCACCTATATTTCGACCTCCCAGGGTGGACAGCCCCGGGCGAGGGTCCTATAGGGCACGCGGATCCCACCGACCGAGAGAGAAGAACGCTCCTAACGGGTCTAGCGGGTCATAGGAACTTTTAACGCACGAGCGATGCGAATTATAGTCAAGGCAATACCGGGAAAGTCTCGTCTTTCAAATTTCAATGTATTTCGCAGAATTTCGCTTGCGCGATTGACGTTTGACTTTTCGGTAATGTCCGAGAAGATAATAGGCATGGGTCGGGCGGTAAAAGCCGGATGACACAGTGTCACATTGAACTTCGTTGCATACGCCGTGCGTGAGTCAGAATCGAAGTCAATGCCGGGTCAAGATCTTGCCAATTTTTCCTTGTCGGAATTTTGGCAGAGCTTCGCTTGAGCGAAAGATCTTTTGGATTTTTGGCATGGACTTGGTCTCGACTCTTACGCATTCCGTGTGGGTCAAGGTCAAAGTCAATGTCAGAGTTAAGATTCTACCGATTTTTTCCTTGTCGGAATTTCGGCAGAGTTTCGCTTGTGCGAAGGACCTTGACTTCTGTTATGGACTAAGGCTTGACCTTTACGGGGACATGCAACCGGGCTATATGACACGGACTAGACCAAAAACCAACCAAAAAGTCACAGTTTTTTGAAACGTGTGACACGGACTGTACATTGGTCGACACTGGTTGCCATGGGGAGTTTGGGGTGATTCCGTGCGCGCCCGGGAGCATCGTAAGGCTGTCCGTGATCGCACTCAAAACCACCCCGGGTTTAAAGGGACGTGCGTGCAAAGTGTACAGATATATAAGGTGCGCGTAGTGTGCGGCCTCCTAAAAATATTTCTTTTGAGTTAAAACAGAGATTTTCATAAATGTGTTTTAAAGGAATGATTTTTCAGGACGGGGGAAAATGCAACAGATAAGGCACGTAAATTTTCTCGGGAGCCCCGCCGCCTTGGAACCGAATAGCCCCAAGCCGCCAAGGCCGCCGATTAACCTCAATTTGTCCCGGTGGAATTGCCACGGAGGCCGCCCGGTCAGAATCCAAGGAGGATTGAGCCGTACGACTGCATGGATCAATTTTTCAGGTTCCACTCCTTTGCAATTTCAGGTTGCTTCCCGAACATTTCAGACACCTTTTAGCCTTGAGAAGGCTTCCTGTTCAGAGTATGCACAATTTTCAAGATGCAAATGATGCAATGCAATGCGAGGAAAGAAAGCAAGCACGATAATTGGAATCCGCGACGGGAGTCTAACCCGCTCAAAGGAAAAGAGCTTTCTTTTTAGTTTTTTTACTTTTCGAAAAGAGATACCGGTACGTGGGATTGTTAAACCACCGTTTATCCCAAGCCCCGGGTTAGGGAGCGATACAGGAAGGTTAAATGGTTTCCACCTATATACCGGATATCGTTTATTTTGAAAATGAAAGTTTTTCTCCTTTGGGATGCCCCCAGCGGAGTCGCCAAACTGTGAATGTGTGCCCAAATTCTAATTTTTGTTTTTTTTTTAGTTTGGATTCACGCGAGTTTGAAAACATCCGGTTTAATTTGAAAAACGGAGTCCCCACGCCATTTTGATTTCCTCAAAACTTTGAAAAAAAGGTTTTTAGGGTTCGGAGGTTAAGTTACCCCTTGGGAAGAACGGATCGTCGTTCACCCAAGGTGCCTTGCCGTAGCAAGTCTCCCTAGATTCCATTTTTCGTGCTTGCTTGTGTGCTTTCTTGTGTGCATGTGTTGAAAAGAGAGGGGGGGGAATGTCCCAAGTTGTCTTCCGGACGTACAAACCATTTAGTTGGTTGTCGCTCGGGATTCCTTGGATTTTTATGTGTTCGGGACTTTGATCCCGTCCTCATCTTGGACTTGTGATCATCGCTATTTGACTTTGGATCTTGCGTGATCGAGAGAAGGACTCTCTTTTATAGTCCAAAATGGGGTTCTTTAGAAAGGAGTGACCTTAGCCCATTAATCCTACGCCTTAAGACGATTGAGCTTATATTGGAGCTATCATGCTCGTCTCAAGCGATAATCGGAGATATAGGTTCAAGGTTTATCTCTTTCTAAAGAGATTGCGGCACCTTTAATGGAAGAAACGATTTAAAGATAGGATCTTTACACCGGTCCGTTCCGAAGGTTGCATCAAGTACCAATTGGGGACTAGGGGAATGCATGTAAAAATGACATTTTTAGTGAAAAGATGACATTTTTGGGTGCAAAGGATGCTTTTGATTGCAAATGATGCTTTTTGATGTAAAGAAAGGGTTTTTATGCAAAGGATGCATTTTTTATAGGAAAATAGCATTTTAAGGCAAGGGATGCATCTTTGATGCAAAGAAATGATCTTTAATGCAAAGGATGCATTTTTATGTGTGAAAATGAGTTTTAAGTTGCAAATGATGCTATTTGAATATAAAGATTACATTTTTATATGCAAAGGATTCAAAAAGATATCATTTTTATGTAAAAAAGGATTTTTAGGTGCAAAGGATGCACCTTTAACGCAAAGATTACATTTTTATGGGAAAAGGATGCTTATTTCATGCAAAGGATGCAAAGGGGGAGGGGGATATGATTTATATGAATAAAGATAGGATCTTTAACAACTAATACCAAGTCCCAAGCAAGATAATAGCAATATGTAGATGCAAGGAGCAATTATATCACATAGAACAAGTATAATGCAAGGTAAGAGGGTGAGAGGTTACCAATGGTGGTGACCTCTTCTTCTTTGGATCTTGCCTAGTGGAAGGACCAACTTGGAGGGCTTCAAGGAGGAGGGAGGTGGCTCTTGGCACTCTTCAACTTCCTAGATTTTCGCAGCAGTGCTTGAATAGAGTTTTTGGTACTGAATGTGGTATCTTGTTGTTGTTAAAATGGGTAGAGGAGGGCTCTATTTATAGACAGTCTGGATAAGGCTAATGAAGCCGTGCGGCTAGGAGTCTTCTCCTAATGCAGCCGTGCGGCATTATCCTGTATGACTCAGCATATTTCTAGAATCATGCAAGGTGGCACTTCTAGAAGGATACCAAATACAAGGAAAACCTGCTCTTTTAATTTAGAGCAGTCCCTTTATCCCTCGAAAGGTTCGGAACAGTTCTGAAATTGCTCCCGGACTTTAGGAAAAGTCCGGGGAATTGCCGGAAAATTTAATCGAAAGGCATGAGCCAGATTTGGGTACTTACAATAACCGACCGACCGTCCCGTGGGAATGCTACAGTTGCCGTCTCGCCCAAGCCCGTCAATGCCCTAAAGTCTTCCATGGTGGGGGTCAGGTCATTGTATGACAAATAAAAGACATGACGCTCTAAGTCCCAGAAGCAGGATGCAGCCTGAAGCAAATCCCAGTCGACCCTCCAATCTTTTAAGGACCAAATGCACGGCATATTGTACCACTTGTCAATAACCCTCCTATGTTGCCTCAGATGAAATCCCCAAATTTCGACAAAGTCCCGATGAAATTGACACTCCCGGGAAGCAACCTCTTTGTTATAATGCTCCATTGCAGCCGAAAGTATCAGTCTTGGCCAAAGAATTCGCTTATCTGCCAAATAGGGGCTGCTGGTTTCCTCTACTAAGAAGACAGTGTTTGCAAATGAAGCTTGAACCGAATTTAAAAAGGACCTGTTACGAGCTCCTCTCAGTCGTGCGACACAATAGGCCAAGCAGACATATCATGTCGGGCGACACATATTGGTTGACAGCATACAGTGTAGAAAGGCCTGCAGTGGTTACCCCAGAGCATTTTTTCCGACTCGCCGTTACTATAATACACCTCCTACCCTCATATACATGCCCATGAAAATACACGGGAGAGGACCCCTACTATACACACACCTATCCGAGACAAATCCCCAAAACCTCATACACAAACCCGACAAAGCCGACCTTTTAACACAATGATCGCGTTTCCTTCCTGCACGTACAGGACTCGTGCAAACAAGCTAACATAGGTTAATCTTTGCTAACAAGATAGCTTAGTTAGATGCAGCGCTTGGAGTTGTTGTTTTTCCCTCGCAGGTGCAATGATCAACTGAGTCTCGCCACACCTCGAAGACTGGCCCTCAGGCCAAACCGGAAAAAAAAAAAAGGAAGAACAAAAAAAAAAGCCCGTATCTGTGATAGTCTCCCAAGCAGAGCTCAGCAAAATCAACGGCCCCAAAGCACCAAAAGAAGCCAACTCCCCAGAAGCAGAGTCCTCGGCTTACCAGGAAAAAATCCCAAAAGAAGCCAACTCCCCAGAAAGCAGAGTCCCCGGCTTACCAAGCAAAAGCAACAAAATCAACGGCCCCAAAGCACCAAAAGAAGCCAACTCCCCAGAAGCAGAGTCCCCGGCTTACCAGGAAAAAATCCTAAAAGAAGCCAACTCCCCAGAAAGCAGAGTCTCCAGCTTACCAAGCAAAAGCAACAAAATCAACGGCCCCAAAGCACCAAAAGAAGTTAACTCCCCAGAAAGCAGAGTCCCCGGCTTACCAGGCAAAAATCCCAAAAGAAGCCAACTCCCCAGAAAGCAGAGTCCCCGGTTTACCAAGCAAAAAGATCAGTAGCCTCGAGGCACAGACAAAAGCGAGGTCCCCGGCTTCCCAAGCAAAGCTCAGGACACAAAAGAAAAGCAAACAATCAACAAAGACCGTCCAGTAGCAAAACCGGTAAAAGAACAACAAAAGAGCAGGACGGAATTAGCGTGAGTCCCCTGGCAGCTACACTTATCCCCAGCAGAGCAAAAGAGGTGGTATAAGTCCCTCCAGCATCCACAAAGAGCAGAAAAGAAGTAGCGTGAGTCCCCTGGCAGCTACACTTATCCCCAACAGAGCAAAAGAAGTAGCGTGAGACCCCTGGCAGCTACATCTATCCCCAGCAAAGCAGAAGCAGAAGTGGTATGAGACCCTCCGGCATCCACGAAGAGAAGCAGCAATAGTGTGAGACCCTCCGGCAACTACCCTGCATCAACGAAGTGGTGTGAGACCCTCCGGCATCCACAAAGACCAGTTGTAGCATGAGACCCTCCGGCAGCTACAACTCGTCAACAGCGATAGCATGAGACCCTCCGGCAGCTACTCGCAAGTACCAGTTGCAGCATGAGACCCTCCGACAGCTACAACCTGGCACAAAAGGCAGCTACTAGCCAACCACAGTAGTATCGACCCCTCAAGAAGTCACAGGTAAGCACAGCAAAGGTATGAAGATACGTCTCTCCCCCCTTCTTGCTTATGGATTGGTTTTGATATTTCCGAACTACGATTTGGCTTGATTCCCTTTTTAAGGGATACGTAGGAATCCTTTCTCAGAAAGGTCCAGCCATCAGACTCCCCGATTCACCCTCTAGCCCGTTACCTTATCCCTTGATGCTCATTGGGATTGGGTCTTATTTTATCGACAACCCCACTTTTTCCAAAAGTGACGTTGCCGAGGGGCTCTGTAAGTACGTCAATCCAATTCGCAACCTTTTTAGATGCATTTTAATGTAATAAAATTGCATTAAGGGCGTTTTGGTGAATTCCCGGCCTATCCTGAAACTTCCAGAAACATTTCATAAGTTTCCCGCGAAGGAAGTACCTTTTGGTACCTTACTCATGCCAAGGGACCTGTTGGGAATAAACCTTTTTGGACTTTTTAGGTATTTAGGCCTGAATGTTCCAGAAACTGGTTTTGACGCCAAAAACGGTTGAGGCCACCTTGTGTCACGCGACAAGTCGAGGCATGGAAAGTGGTTGCGTATAGTCGTGCGACACAAGGTGACCACTAACTGCAGCCTATAAATAAGACCCTCCCCCTCTCAGAAATAGATCCCAACTTCAGCCTACTGTTACCCTGCAGAAATTGCATCGTAACGAATCCCTCAAACACAACTCTCTCTCTCTCTCCTACCTTCAACCTACCCAATTCCCTCCAATCCAAACCCATTTCCCAAACCAAACCACTTGGATCCTTTGCACCAATTCTCTCAGGCCCCTAAGACCAGAAGCAGCAAATTGAAGGGTTCTGTATCTAACTTGATACAGAATTCGTGGAAGCAACAAGGGTAAAAAATCTCAAACTCCCTCTTCTCTCTTCCTTCTACTCAATTCTTTATAATTCTATTGTCTACTTCTGTTAGGATTCAGTAATCAGACTCTATCTGTCTAGATTACTGAATCCCAATTGCAATCTCTCTGTTTAACTTGTCTAATCTGTGTAATTGAGCTACTATTGTTGAATACTGGCTTGAATTTGGTGTTTAAACCCTAAGGGGGTGTGGATCTACCCATATCCACACTCCCGGGGTCGATTTGTCGTTATTTCTGTATTTCGTATCTAATCTGGTTAATTAATTAGATCCGTGTTAGTTGTTGTTGATTCTGGTGTTCATTGTGTAAGTTTCTGCAGATGGCCTCTGTATGTCACGCGACACATTGTTCCAAGGTGATCATGTGTCACGCGACATATGTGGTCACCTGTATCATGTGTCATGCGACATATCGTGACCTATCTGCAGAAACCTTTTTTTCTCTTGTAATCTGTTTTAGATTGTTGTAGTAGGGATGTGGCCTCCCTAAATAATGGGCTCACGAGTTGTAAGCCTCGACTCATATTAATAAAATGCATGTTTACCACATTTGTTCATTGTCAACACTTGCACACACTTTTGGATTTGCTTGGATGTTTAATTGAAAGACTCGTCTATGGATGAGGCGTGTTGGGTGAACTCTCGGTTCTTCCCAACACGTAACCTGACCCCCGAACCCGTATTTTCTCTCTCAAAAAGGATTTCAATGTTTCCTCTTAAAACGGCGTGGCGACTCCTTTATTTTTGAAATCCAATTTTGGCGAGCGCACATTCAAGTCCTAGAACGCAACGTGACCGAACTTGAGGTATTTGGAGACTCCCAGTTGATCATCAATCAGACACTGAAAAAGTGGAGAATCCAAGATCGGACCCTTCAAAGATACAATGCCCACCTCCAAGAGTTGGTGCAACAATTCCAAAATGTCTCATTCCACTATCTCCCTAGAGATAAAAACCGGTTTGCAGATGCATTGGCTACAATTGCTTCCTTGGTCGAAATCCCTGCAAGAAAGATCGTAAAACCCTTCAAAATAACCCGGCGAGCAACTCCTGCCTACTGCGCCGTCATAGACCTCCATGACTGCAAAGACAAGCGGTTATCCGAATGTGCCACCATAGAGGACTCCGAAAAGAAATCATGGTTTATAACATTTGGCACTTCATCCTAGATGAAATCATTCCGCCTGAGGCCGACAAGAAGACTCAGATTGCCCTTAGGAGACTGGCAGCTAACTACGTCATCATTGCTGGCCGTCTATTCAAAAAATACTCCCAGGGGAACCTCCTTTGCGCCTCCGAAGAAGAGGCCCAAGAAATAATGGACCATATTCATCAAGGAGTATGTGGAACCCATATGAGCGGAAACATGCTCGCCAAAAAGATCATCAGACAAGGGTACTTTTGGTTAACCATGGAAGCCGACTGTACCAGCATGGTCAAGAAATGCCATAAGTGTCAGATACACGCCAACCTTCAGCATGCACCGCCTTCCTTGCTGTACCCTATGACATCCCCTTGGCCGTTCTCAACATGGGGCATAGATGTGATTGGAAAGGTTACACCCGCAGGAGCCAACGGGCACTGTTTCGTCTTAGTAGCCATTTACTATTTCACTAAATGGATCGAGGCCGCTCCTATAAAGTTTTGAATGCCAGAAAGGTAGCATAATTCATCAAGCACAACATCATTTGCCGATATGGGGTTCCACATGGTATCGGATAATGGTTTCCATTTCGAGAAAGAAACTGATCACCTCTTAACAGAGTACGAAATCATAAGACATAAGTCATCTCCTTATAGGCCTCAAACGAATGGAGCAGTTGAAGCCGCAAACAAAACGATCGAAACCATCATCAGAAAAATGGCAGTCACTGGAAAAGATTGACCCGACAAGCTACCCTTCACAGTTTGGGGATACCGCACTTCGATCCGAACAGCTACAGGGAGGACTCCATACGCTCTCACATACGGAATGGAAGCTGTTCTACCAATATAATTGGAAATACCGTCACTAAAGGTTCTCCTAGAAAACCAAGTGAATGAAGTTGACTGGTTAGAAAGCATATACGAAGAGCTAGCCCTGCTAGACGAAAGAAGGCTGAAAGCAGCCGAGCACACTCAAGCTTACCAAAGAAGAATGGCAAGAGCTTTCAACAAAAAGGTCAAGACAAGAAACATCAGAGTAGGCGACCTGGTTCTCCGCGAGCACTGCCCTGGACCTTTGAACCCTCTAGGCAAGTGGGGACCGAGATGGATAGGACCATACATCGTAAAGAAGATATTCTCTGGGGGAGCCCTTCAGCTGGTGGAATTAGATGGAGATCAGCTACCAAAGCAGGTCAACATGGACAAGCTCAAAAAGTACTTCGCGTGACTTGGCCTCTCAAAAATGAAAAAAAAAAATCGCTCGCTAGGTTGAAAATCCCGAAAGGGGTGGCATAGGCAAAAATTAGAGCTTACACAAGAAAAGAAGCCCGCTAGATTGAAAACCTGAAAGGGCGGTCTAGGCAAAAGCAAGGGTGTGCATTAAAAAAAAAAAGAGGCCTTATCTCGCGCGAGATTACTCTTCGGTCTGAAATCGAATTTTGTCCTTTTTTCTCTAAAAAATGAACTACGTTAGACCTGAGCCTCTTATTTAATTGCTGTAAAAGAGGAACGTAGGCAGCCTTCGAGTTCGGTCTAATCAAGTAAATAAATCAAATTTTGTCCTTTTATTAATCGAATGCATTTTATTAATAACAAAGGGAAAATCCTAACAACAACGACTAATTTGCTAAGCTAACAATCTTGAAAAAAAAATACTAATAAATAAAACTAGCGGTCTATCAAAGAAATCTCTTGGTACTCCCTAGGATCTAGCCTTTCATTGACTTGGTAGGCCGGCGGACATGATCACCCCCGTCATCTCGATCTCTCTTGCGCTTTGGACCCTTCGAAGCAGAACATCCCTCGAGGCGAGTGAAAACGGATTCCAAAAGCCTTTTGAAAACATGGGGCCTATCCAAAGCCTGCATCTTTCTGGGAAGACCCTTACCTCGTCTCTCGTACCAATCCCCATCAAGAAAATCTTGGGTTGGATCAGTCCGTACATTAGCAGGATCAGACTGGGCCTCGCTCCTTCTTAAAATACTGCTCGTCACGAAAGAATCTCCTAGCAGTGAAAGCCGCAGATCATTAATCTTCTCCGCAATTGGGTAACCGGTATGAAGGAAAAAATCCAAGTACTTGTCACATAAGAAGACACTTGCATCAAAAGTCCGAAGGTTTGACCAGCGATCTCGATTAGTTCCTTCACCCCATGCTTGAGCTAATACCTTCGAAAAATCCACACCAATATAGGACACTTCACGAGAGGCTCCTTCGAAAAGATAAGTGTCCTCCTGCTGGCCAAACTGACGTAGCACCTGCTTGGGAAAGTAGAAAGAAGAATCTATCAAACCCGGAAGAACAACCCTGTCAAAACCCTTGGTATTGGCAACGTACTTGTTCAGTCTCCAATAAGGTGGACACCAAATAATATCTGCAGTGGCGGTTTTTGCAATCAACTAGGCCCACTCATCCACCAAAAGATCATTGATTAGCAACTTCCTCATATGATACATAAAGGGAGAATAATCCAATGGAGGAGCTACCAACTTGAGATGTTCCCTAACCCAAATAGTCAACAAAAGAGGACTCCCTTGAGTCATGGTACCGGTCTTATGCAACTCATCAAGAGGCGTGTTCTAGAGGATGGTCATAAGTCCAAGTTTGCCATTCATCCGGGTAGTACGAAAATGTATCAAGACTTGAAACGTGGATATTGGTGGAATGGGATGAAGAGGGAGATTGCGGATTATGTGTCTAAGTGTTTAACTTGTCAACAGATCAAGGCCGAGCATCAGAGACCGGCGGGGCTACTTCAACCATTAGACATTCCGGAGTGGAAATGGGAAGGGATTTCAATGGATTTTGTAACGGGTTTGCCTCTTACCGCGAAGAAGTTGGATGCTATTAGGGTTATCGTGGATAGATTGACAAAATCGGCTCATTTTCTTCCCGTGTCAACTAAATTTTCGATGGAGAAGTTATCTCAGTTGTATATGAAGGAAATTGTTAGACTTCATGGAGTTCCCGTTAGCATTATTTCAGATTGAGATCCGAGATTCACTTCGAGATTTTGGAGAGCATTGCATGAAGCTTTGGGTTCCAAACTATGTTTTAGTACAGCGTTTCATCCTCAAACCGACGGTCAGTCTGAGAGAACCATTCAGATACTTGAGGATATGTTACGGGCTTGTATGATGGATTTTCAATTGTCTTGGGAAGATCATCTACCGTTAGTTGAGTTTGCTTACAACAACAGTTATCAGTCTAGTATCGAGATGGCTCCGTATGAGGCGTTGTATGGTAGGAAGTATAGATCTCCTATGTGTTGGGACGAGGTTGGTGAAGCAAGGATTTGAGGCCCGAATTTGGTTAGAGATTAATGGAGAAAATCAAGGTGATTCGCGATAGATTGAAGACAGCTCAGAGTAGACAGAAAAGCTACGCCGACAATAGAAGACGAGACTTATCTTTTCAAGTTGGTGACTTCGTGTTTTTAAAGGTCTCCTCGAGGACGGGAATTAAAAGATTTGGTAATAAGGGTAAATTGGCTCCGAGATTTGTTGGTCCATTTGAGATTTTAGAAAAGATTGGGGAATTAGCTTACCGGTTGGCGTTGCCTCCATCCTTTTCTTTACTTCACGATGTGTTTCATGTTTCGATGTTGAGAAAGTATTGTCATGATCCCTCTCATATATTGAGTTCTCCTCCCGATGAGATTCAAGCGGATATGTCATATGTTGAAGAACCATTGAGAGTCTTGGAGTTTCAGGTTAAGGAATTGAGAACTAAGAGCATTCCGATAGTGAAGATCCTATGGAAGAATCATACCATTGAGGAAGCAACGTGGGAGCTAAAGTTGGAAATGAGAGAGAAATACCCTTGGTTGTTTGAGCGTGCAAGTAAGTCCTTTTAAAATTCGGGGCGAATTTTCTTTAAGGGGGAGTGAGTGTAACGACCCTAACCCTAGGCACTATTTTAGCATCCCATTATATGCATTTTATGTTATTTGTTGACCTTATGTGCTTATTTTATGTCCTTGATTTTTATGAAAAGTTAGGATGGTTATGAAATAACTTTAAGGCTTTAGGGTTTAATTGGAAAATAAGATAAAGTGTTGGGGTGAAGTTTTAATAATTGAGAGCAAATAAAATATGATATGTGGTCAAGGTGTGTTGTGTAAAGATTTGGAGTAGAGGGGTTAGTTGTATCCTTTAGATCTTGGGGGACTTAATTGGAGATAGTGGAAAGATTTCATTTAATTTGGTCAAGGGAGACCATACTTCTTCCCTTTTCATCATTCTCTTCTTTAACCTCCCCATTCCTCCATCATCTTCTTCAACCTCCTCAAAATCTCCATGGAAAGCCCTTTCTAAATCTTTCCTTCTAAAAATCATAACAATTCCAATTCCTTCTCATTTTACGATCCGTTTGCATATTCTTGTTCGGGGCGACGAGGGGAGCGCATCAAGCTAGAAAAATCGTTATTTCATCTCGTGGTGTTAAGGTAAGTTATTATGACTTCCCTTCAAAACTAGCTCATGAAATGCATGATTTTGTTATTGTGTGGTTATCATTGTTGTTTGATATTTTAGAACACTTTCTTGGAGTTGAGAAATGGGTTAATGACATAGATATAGTGTTGTTGTTCATGGAAGTTGATAAAGAGTAAGAGGGTATGATTTAAGTTGAAATAAGGAAGTTAAACATGGAATGTAGATGTGTGATGGGTAAAACAATCAAGTTGTAATTGGTCTAGGTTTATCTTATTTTGGTTTAAATGATTTAGTATGAGTTTGGTGAAGTTTATAACCCCTATTTTATGCATAAAACAGAGGAAGCTTGGTTTTGGGTCAACTTGGTTTGGTTGCTGATGGTTTCAGCTGTAATCTGAATTCTGGGTTCAGGGCACGAGTCGTGCCTGAGGGATGGACGAGTCGTGCGACATAGTAAGCCTAAGTCGTGCCCTATTAGGGATGACTGTATCTGGAGGGTGTCAAATGGGCACGAGTCGTGCCCTGGGGCACGAGTCGTGCCCTGGCCTGGTGACTCTTAACCATTTTTAAAGCTGCATAAACCGAATCTAATTAGGATATAAATGGACCCTCTTTAACTTAGATTAAAGTAGAATACTTTAGCTACACAATGATGTCTTACTTGGTTAAAATGGAATTGTGGAAGTAGTTTAAATATTGCTCGGAAAATGCTTGGTAGCCTTGTTTGGCAACTTCACCAAAGTGACTCCAACTTGGTAAATTGATCTTGGACCTTTTATAGAGGTTATGAATTGTTACATATTGATCATGTAGGGTGGTTGATGATGCATTGTAACATTTCTTGAGTTCATATCCATGGTTTGTGATATAAATAGTGTATGAATTGTATGTTACACTATGGTATCACTACAAGAAACATCATTATTAGGGTCGGTCCGTTACCGTCCCTAAAAGTCGATTTGCCGTCCCTAAAGGTTTTTAGGTCGGCCTTAAGGACGGGACTTTGGGGTCCGAAATAACAGGCGACTCTAAAACTCTAGGACCCCCGTCACCGTCGACGGGACTTTGGGATCCGAAATAACAGGCGACTCTAAAACTCTAGGACCCCCGTCACCGTCCCCAATAATGTATTAAAGACGGCATGATTTGGTCCTAAATATTAATTTAGCGGGAATATTTTGGAGCCAATTTTTTTTTGGGACGAGTTAATAGGGTCGGACTTGCCGACCCTAATATTAATTTAGCGCCAATTTATTTTTTTCCCGGGAAATTATTAGGACATACGTCGCCGACCCTAATGTAATTTTGCGCCAAAATATAATTTTGGAGGGAAAGATTTAAGATCGGCTTTCAACGGCCCAAACAAGCTTGTATCCCAAAATATAAATCTTAATCATCAATATGAACTACTCCATTCGTCTCAAAATGAATTGAATGTTCATTCTTTTTTCAAATTTACTCGTTATCAAAAGCAAATTTGAAATGTTTTTGAACATTTATCTTGGGACGGAGGGACTAACACAATAACCATAATCAATTCAACGAAGTACTTATAATGAGAACTAAACAAATAATCCAAAGTTAATCAGCTACATCATTCAAATATAGGTCTTTGCCAAAAAAAAAAACTAGATCGTGTAGAACTACTCAAATTTCCATTAAAAACACTCTAATCTAAATAATTAAGTCTCCAACTAGTTCAAATAATCCAGATTGCATACTATTGAAAAAATTGCCTCCGCTAGAAGTTTGTTCCTTGATCACATTCTTGCAATAAAATCCACGTATCCTTGCTATTGAATGAAACCTGGAAAAAAAAAAGTGCAACACAGAGTATAGAAATTCGCTTTACACGATCAAAGTAGAAAGCTACAACAAGTAACCCATAATGTCAGCATTTCACTACAGTAAGGGCTCGTTTAATACAGAAGCTTGAACAGGAACAACTTTAATACTAAAATGTAAATGTAAGTACAAAGAAAATGGAAAGGGCATTCTAGCTTTCTTAAGACTACCCAATGCTTCAAGAGATGAAATGGTCTGCTTTCTACTTGAATGGACATTCCTCATGGAATGAGCTTTCCATTCCAGATTACAGATGCTGCCAGCAAGAATCTACTTTCATCCATTATATCAAATATATCTTTATATGGGAAGCAATATTTAGTGTTGGGATAGGAAAATTTGGAATCAATAAATTTGATTTTATTATTGAATGCAATGAGCACGGGACTAAAATGCAAATGTAAGTACAAAGAAAATGGAAAGGGCATTCTAGCTTTCTTAAGACTACGCAAAAAAAAAACTAGATTGATTTAATTAAGTGAACTTTAAAGAATTATGATGGTTTGTAGGAAGATGTCCAACTTATGGTAGACACAAGCTTGGAAGCCTTTAGGTTCTCAATCTCATGGTCTCGCCTTATTCCCAGTAAGTTCACCCATATCTGTTCTGTTAACAAAGACTCATTTCCAATGATGGAAAGGAGAATATACCACTAAAATGCTTGAATAGTCTCAAATAGAAACATCTTTATGGGACGGAAGGAGTACATGTTTTTTTTTCTAACGTACATTTTTTCTCGTTGTTACAGATGGCAGAGGACCTATCATTTCGAAGGGCTTGGAGTTTTACAACAATTTCATCAATGAACTTATAAGCCATGGTTAAATTTTGTAATCTGCAACTTCTTTTACATCAATATACTTTCGTATTGTAATATTTATCTTTATCTTGCTTATTTCTTTTCGCACAGGAATACAACCACACATAACATTATGCCACAGTGATCAACCACAGATACTTGAAGATGAATATGGAGGGTGGATCAGTAGAAAATCAGTGTATAATTACCTGGACACAACTTTAGGACTCACCTCACGATCAACCTCCACAGCTTGCGTCTGATTAACAGCTTTTAAAACCTCAAAGAGCACATTAGCACTTTGGTATGCTTTTGTGAGCTGTGCACTGAATCATTATAAACAATGAGTGCCAAAGATAAACAAGAAAGACTCAGTAGCAAGAAGATGTGTGAATACACTTCATATCTTAAAAAAGGAAACACTCACCGATCAGCTTTATCAGCGGCACTTTGCAATGCCTGAATATATTTTTTGTAATAATGCTGATAAAAGCTCTGCATTTCACGAGCATCGCTTTTTTTCACTCTTCCCATCAAAGTCGGATCGTTTTCCTGAAAAGATTGAAGTAAATTCTAATGTAGATAAGGAGAAGAGGCATAGAAGCATGTAAAACCATCCTCCAATCACTGAAATATATCCAGCCAGACACTAGGAGAAACCAATCTTCACTAGTAGAATGACCAAACTGGGACACAAAGCTATTTACTTCTATGTGAAATGTCTATTCCCAAGGGGCACAACTAGGGTGTGCCCACCCCCTCCCCTCGCAACAAGTTTGTGAAATGTATCATACACCTCCTTGTTAAATTTAAAGCTATGCATAATTATCTTTGAGTGTTCCTCTTTTGCCTCCCCACCCACCCACCCACCCCCACTGCCTGGCACTATCTTACAATTTTCACACTACCTATTAAATATTATCAAACTTGGCATTCTGATTGGCTTCTGATCGCCATGGTCAATTAGGAATTATCCATGATGAACGATAAAGCATGACACAGATCATTCACCCTCTCTCTCTTCCAACTTAAGCTTATGAGTTAGAATTAGTACTCTACGAATTTATAAACCAAAACATATGAATGCTATAAAATAGAGGCATCTCTTGCCTCCATATCAAACAACTCCTGATGTGTGAGAAATAAATTACAGCAAAAGAAAAAATGCTAACCCTTTCAAGTCGTTGAAGAAGTGTGGTTTTAAATTGACGAACACCACGTCCACTTGAAGTGGGGTCCAACTGATGAGCTTTCTCAAATGCATAAAACCGACCTACAAGTGAAACCACCAATTATGCAAGCACAAACAAGAATGACAGAGTATAGAAATCACTGTTATAAGATAACGAGACAGAAGCATAGAAGTTGAATATCTAAGTTGAAAGGTAAACAATTTTACCAATAAAAAGGTTAATTTTATTAAACTGAAAGCAACACGAGAAAACCAAAAACAATCTTGCTATATATTGCACTTGGAAATCCAAGGAAATATTAAGAGGAAATCACCTGTCCAACGTTCAGAAGTGTGCAAGCTTGGGGGCAAGTCTGTCCATGATTTACACCTTCACACAAAGAAAATACAAATTATGACTGATTTCGAGAAATTGAATTTAAATTCTGGACATCACACATAAACCCTAAATCCAAAACAACAAACTAAATTGAAACCAAATTACGGCTTTCTTCAGAATATTGCACACACAAGATCGTATTTATTAGTCGGTCGATGGAACCAGATGAGAAATCGAACGAAGTATTACCGATGAAGAAATTGAACGACGATGAAGAAATTGAACGGCGATGAAGAAATCGAACGATGAATTGAGAGGTTTGCAGCCGCTAATCGAACGATGAATTTAGGGATTGAGAGAGGGAGTAAAGGGGAGGTGCAGGAGAGGTGGGGGAGTGGGCGTCAATTAGGGAGGGATTTTTTCATTTTGTTTTTTAATTATTATTTTCCTTTTTCTAGTGATTATGTTTTGGGCTTTTAAAAAAAACAGCCGTCCCATTAATTAAATTGGCTGTCTCAAAAAAAATTAACTAATTAGCCGTCTTATTAAGAGAGTAATAGGGTCGGTATCAGTCGAGCGACCCAAAAAAGGTAGTCCCTAATAATCACTTTTTTTTGTAGTGTATTGATTTGAACATGAGTATGATTTACCATGTTATTATATTTCTTATCCCCTTGGTGGATTTTATTTCAAGTAACTATTATGTGCTTGGACTTGTGTTAATCAGCTGATGTTAGGGGTATAGCGGAATACGATCAATTATGAAAATTGTGACCTAATGTGATCGGATTATGTTATACCTGTGACTGTCCCCTTCTGTGGCCACAGATTGGGGTTATAGCATCTGTATTGAGTCAAAAGCCTTACAGAGTTGCTAGTATCTTATATGGTTCCCTGAAAAATGGGTCTTATAAGAGTGAATAATGCCTAAGCAGTTCACAAATGAGTGGAGTTTTATTTCCCGATGTTGTACGACTTATTGGTCAGACGGGAAAAGGTAAACCAAGGTAATGTAATGTGTTTACGGTTTTTCCAATGTGTTATATGCACCTTGCTATGTGTTGCATCTTACTTGGCATATTATTGCATTCATAATAGCTTGCTGAGATTTATTCTCACCCTTCTCCATTTAATGTTTTTAGATCCCGAGACAGGCAGACCAGCCAAGTAAGGACGGAAAGGAGTTTGAAAGTGGTCTTTTGGGATTGTCGGGGTATGTATAGGTTGGCGTCGGAAGATGTATTTTGGTATAACCCCTTTATGGAGTTTGTGTATATAAAAACTTGGTTTCAACGTTATACTCGAAATCTTTTGTAACTAAAACAGATTGTTACTTTTCAAAGTTGTTTTCACTCTTCCTCCAAGTGGAGATGAATTGAGTTATTTTGCAATGGTTATGTTAAGTATGTTTAAGTGTGTAAGTTAAATCAAAGTTTTAAAAATTTAGGAAGTTTGGAGTTAGTTTGGGGATGCTCCCGCTCGGGACACGTGTTGGTTTCGGGTCGGGGTCTCCACATACAGCACCCTCCAAAGTTTGAGGAAAACATTGGGCCAAGATTGTGTTATCAACGCCCATTGGAAGCATAGCCCAAGTGTAGGTCTCAACATGAGCTCGAGGACAAGTAGTGCCATTAAACTTGGCAATATCAGGTGTCTCGTACTTGCGAGAAAACCTGGTGATGAATTGTTGAAGAGCATCGGGATCAAATGGGACGAATGATCCCTTTGAAGTGTCAAGGGTTGCAAGTTTCTTCTCAAAGTAGTTCTTAGTTACATGATTACTAAGTTTAGTAGTTTCATTACTACCTTCCTTCTAGGTCTTAGTACCCTTGGAGATATGTCCCTCATCATCGGAGGAGGATGAGGATGAGGAAGAGGATGAATCGGATTTTTCCTCTTTCTTGCTTGACTTCTTAGTTTTCCTATTCTTCTTGGGGTAGGATTTCTCTTCATCGGAGGAGGATCCATCTTTCTTCTTTTGCTTTCTTCCTTTCTTGACTTTCATCTCGTGTGGAGTTCTTGCATGAGGGTGGCCATTTGGTCATTTTGCTCATTAATTTTCTTACTTTGTTCATCCATCTTAAGAAGGGCTTGAATGAGTTCGACTTCGGTGACATAAGGAGAAGTAGACATTGTGATGAGCTTTGGTGATGAACCTAGATGTGTAGCAACTGTGTTAAACCATGATCGAGTCCCAACAAGTTGGCTAAATAGGGTGTATGAAGGCTTGAAGGTTTTTTCCAAAACACGAAAAGACAGAACATTTGTCTCGCACGGGACAAGTAGTCTCGCGCGAGACAACACCACTGGAAGTCACATTTTTTCTGATTTTAATCCTAATTTTGGTCGGACGGAAATCAGTTTTGGGGGTTTCTAACATTCAAAATCCAAACCTAAGGAACTAGGGGTCGAAGTTATCTCAAGTAACATCGAGTTTTGTGCAATAAATTTGGTATGAAATTTTTCTTTTTAGGGGCAAATCTGAAGGGACAAATCCGAAGTGACAATTTATTGATTTCTTTTCCATGGCTTATTGCACAAAAGACGATTTTGACAAGGGATTACAAAGACTTCAAGATCAAACCGACCAGTCACGTAGTGTCTTAAAAAGTTAATTTACATGATATGTGATTGATGCAAGGTTTACGGCTAGGCTCCTTGCGATATTAACAATCTAGGTGGATTGAAAACATGAGGTGGGATGATCCAACTTTGGAGAGACCAGCGATTAGGTGATTACTGTCATCCGTCCTTAGTGTGGGTCTCGGATTTTATCAAAGGTATGTAGTGCAATGACAGTTATATCATGATGTGCACGTGTGTGAGAGTCAATTCTAGGTGATAGAGTAAAATAGAATATTTTTTTTAAAACTAAAAGAAATACAGATAATGGGCGCACCAAGTGGTTGCCTACGTTTCTTCCAAATTAGGAAGACTCAGACCGTCATAGTTCCACATAAAGAGTAGAGAGAGAATTAAATTAATTAATTACAAAGCCCGAGTCAACCGATGACCGGTAAAAGTTAAAATAATCCAATGATGAGAGAGAATAAAAAGATTGATAATATTCAATTGTGCGCAAGTCTAACCCTCTTAATTAATTGTCCCCAGCGGAATTTAGATAGCACTTGATTTATTTGATACACATGAAATAAAATTTAAAAATACTACTAAAATTAATTATTTATGCTTCCTTAGTTTCCCTAGTAATATAACAAACTTTTATTGATAGCAATTGAGACAATCTTTTCGGGACAGAGAAAGTACTTTTTTTAATTGAAGCTTTGATAATAATTATAATTTATATATAAAACGGATATTCTTGTGAATATTACATAATGAAAATGTACATATGTAATAGTAAAATAATAGTAATTTTATGTATATGAACTATATTATTAATTATTATTATTATTATTATTATTAATACAAAATAAATTTATAAGTCAAAATTAAATTCTCATTTAATCAAATTTTAAAAACAAATTATAACAAAAAGTATAACCTAAAAGCACAATTTTTATAAGAAAATTTATATGAAAAAATATATACGAAAAATCAAAGCATAAAATCTTATAATTTCATATACTATAGATCTTCACAAATTGTACTCAAAATATTCAAAATAACAAACAAAAAATTGAAACAAAAAATTACAAAAAAAAAAAATAATCTAAGAATACATCTAATTACGAAATAAAATTTAAAAATAAAGGCAAAATCGAATTCAAATTACGAAAAGTCAAAAGAAAATATTTTTTAAAGGGGAAAAATACATATAAACCAATTGGTAAATTAGCCCCAAAATAAAATCAAAAGAAAAGCAAAAAATAAACAATAATATAAGTTTAAAAGTAACAAATTAACTAAAAAATCAAAATGAAATTCTTATTTGAATCATGTTGTAAACAAAAATAAAAATTGTAACGAAAATCAAATTCAAGAGCATAAATTTATATATATATATATATATATATATATATATATATATATATATATATATATATATATATATATATATATATATATATAATAGTAAGTAGTATCATAACATATGATATTGTAATTTCATTAAACTATGTTTTCTTTATCAAATTTTTTTAATCAAAATATACAAAATCAAAAAAAAAAAAAAATCAAAGCAAATATTAAAATAGTTTGAAAATATATAAATACAAAAAGTCAAAAATATAATCAAAATAGAAAATAATGTAAAATCAAGTCAAAATAAAATTCTCATTTAAATCAATATGTAAATTAGCAAACCAAAAAAATAATTAAAGGCAAAGCAAAAGGTAAATAAAAATTAATTATAAAAATAAAAATATATGTAAAAGTGAAATATAATTACATTTAAATAACAAAATAAATATTAGTATGAAAATAGAGAAATAAAGTTAAGAATGAAATAAAACCAAGGGAGAAATCAAAACATTTATACTATTAAAAAACAACTTGAATACAAAATCAACAATATATTTTTAATTCAAATTAATCATAGTATCAACACCAAAAATTATAACAAATACAACATAAAACTGGGACTTACTAAAGCCTTGGCATGTCAGCATAAATTTTTCATGAAAGTTGATATAATCCACGACAATGACGACAAATGATGAAGAAAATAGAAAAAAGAAATCACAAAGGATGTGGGGGAGGAGGAATGGAAGTATGATGAATAACAAAAGAGAAGAGCCAAAAGAAATTTAATCAAATTCGTCATTAAAAAATTAAACATCTTTTTGCCTTTTGAATTACTAAACTATTTCGTTTCACACCAATTAGTAAAGTGTTTTAACTATTATCATATTCCCAAGCAAAACTATATGTATTCCATCATAAATAATGAATCTTTGTATATGAAGAGTCAAATTAGGATGATCAATTCATAAGGAGTCGAAAAGTTGAAAAATGTATCAATTTATTGGCATTTTAAACAAAACTATATGTATTCTATCATAAATAATGAATTTTTGCATATGAAAAGTCGGATTGGATGACCAATTCATAATGAGTCCAAAAGTTGGAAAACGTATCAATTTATTGGCATTTTAAATGCACGGCCTACCTAGTATATACTTCTATTCTATATATAATCTATATATAAGAGTATATGTCTATTATGTATTAACATATTCTTCAAGACTATTATTCTCTTTATATTTGTTTCTTATGCCTCTCATATCGTGTATATAGTACTTTGTCACATACCTAAATATATCTCCTTTTACTATCAACTAAGTAGCGAAAGCTGAAATGTCATAGGCAATGAATGATTAAGATGATGTGGAAGCTTTAGAATCAAAATAAGCCTTGTTTTGGCTTATGTGTCATGTCCTTGTTAAGTTAGGTCAACTTTAATATATAAGTATAGATTTGCCTTTTCAGTTTATATATATTTCAATTCTAAAAAAAAAAAAAAATTACTCCCTCCATCCCACTAAGAGTGTCACCCTTTTAGGGGTGGCACGCAAATTAAAAAAAAAGGGGAAGAGAAAATGTTGTGAGTGTAATTTGAAAATAGAAGAGAGAATTAGTGAAGGAAATAGTGAATTTAAAAAGTGTTGTGAGTGTAGATGAGAGAGAATTAGTGGAGGAAATAGTGAATGAAATAATAGAATATTAATAAAATATTTCCTTTTTAGGAAAGGTGATGCTTCAAATGGGATGCCATTTTGGATAAAAAGTGACATTGGAGTGGGAGGGAGGGAGTATTGTTAACTTATTTTGGCCCCTAGAATTAGCATTGCCCAAGAGAAATCGAAAACAAAGGGAAAGACAGAAACCCGACGATGACGATCTCTCTAACTACAATACCTAATTAACCTCTGTTACTTACGTCCCAACTCCAACGGTAATGGTAGTTTTCCAGTCGGATATCCGGTCGGCGATTCAGATTGTCGCCACCTTCTGTTACCTCAACCCAATCCGCCCCACCGATTCCCGTCACGAACCACCCCGATTCTCCGTCCTTCGTACCACGCCGTCGCATACACCTAGGCTTATAAGGCCTCTAAATGTCGTCCATAGAGTTTCCGACAAGCCTTCCGTTTGTACCGCTGACGAGCTTCATTATGTCTCCATTCACAACTCTGATTGGCGCCTCGCTCTCTGGCGTTACAAGCCCCCTCCCAAGGTTTGTTCCTGTGATTGTCACATTTTAATTTTCCGACTCTGATTTCATTTTTCTGTGATGCAATTTCGCCTGGAATTTGTTGCTTGTACTTGCTATTGTAAGCTTTCCAGCTTTTCTTCTATGTCAATTCGATACACCTTATTCCACAAATATTATTTAGTCGAATAAAATAAAACGATAAAATTTTGGCAATTCAACTGCAAAGTTGCTAGAATTCACATATTTTATATTCACCCCATTAAACAGTTGAATGGAGTGTTTTTCGGAAACACATTAAACATTGAAATTGGTAGAAATTATGTGATAATATTTGAAATTGGTTCATATGGAGGTTAAAATTATGATGTAGAGTAAGTCTGTCAACAAGAAAGGGGTTCTTTGTCACTGACATTGCATATCAATCCAAGAATTGATCTCAGAAGGCAGAGTGTCTGTTTTCTTTTGGGTTATGGAGCAGTGTTGCCTTTTAATTTGCAATAAGACATTTTTTGTATGGGAAAGGAGGGACTATTACATAAAAGTGGCAGAAAATGCTGCTGATTGATGTTTGTTTCTCACTCTTTGATATGTTGTATTTCATCTGATGTAGGTGCCTCAGAGGAATCACCCACTGTTGCTGTTATGTGGAGTAGGGACAAATGCTATTGGATATGATCTTGCTCCCGGGGTAAGCTTTGTGCTATTGCCCTTGCTATTTCGATTCTCTTCTTTAGCATTAATTTCAAGTTTCTTAGGAAAATGTTCATTGATGCTTGCTAATCAATCCATGTTGGAAGGATGTCCATCTTTAACTTCCTCTCTATCCTTCCACTGCAATTACATGGGATTCATTTTATTCTTAACTAAACATTGTGATATAAATGTTAAGGTTATTGTTAATAGTCCCCCACTACTGCGTAAATTGTCATATACTCTATTTTAGAGTGTTCTACTTGTGTGAAAAACTAATCCTTTAAGTTTTCTTGGGGTCCCATATTTTTTATCCTTATTAATGTACATTGAGAAGTAGTACTAATTAATCCTTACAATTGAGGATAGGTGGGAAAGCAACATAATTGGGACTTATGGAATGGTGATTACATTGGTAATTTCTTTATGATGCAACACAACATGAGCAGGGCATGGGTGTGGAAAAACGGCCATACTCATACCCAGCATTTTACCTTGGCCCTTGTGATTTCAGTTTGGACTTTGGACTTTGGACAAAAACAATGTACGCGATTAAGTTAGCGTGTTAAGAAGAACAATAATATCAATATGAAAGGTAATGCAATATGCAGGGGGAGACCAAAACATTTGTGGAAAGATATTACTTGTGACAGAAATAAATATGCAAAGGATGCAGGTAATTGATCCCAAGTAGTTGGGACAAAGCTTGAGTTTAGCTTTAGTATATATTTGCTTGTGGTAACGTTGACTCCCTGTGGTTTGGCGAAAGTAGCAGAGAAACCCACCCCCTCCACCCTCCCCCCTTCCACCCTCACCCCTCCATCTCTTTCTGTCTCTGACACCCCTTTAGATCTATGGATCAGGCAAGTTAGGTGTTGTCAACAGCTCTATATCTTTTAACCACGTTGGTCATTCAAAATTGTTGATGAATCATACAAGCCTAGATACTGTCATTACCTGTTCCATAGATAGTTATAGGTATGTATTACATACCATCTGATCATGGGTTCAACGGTAGCTAGAGAGAGAGAGAGAGAGAGATTTTACAAGCATAGATGGTCGACCATGAGAATGCCCTTGCCTGTAGATCTTCCCTCCCATCCTTACTGGTTAGATTACCATTGACACAAGCTCCAAATATCTTCAATATTACTGTCATCATATACTCCACCTGTTTGCCCAAGTCATGTTAAATGTATGAATACATACTGAATGTTGCAGCAACTTCTCCAGCTGGCAAACTGTTTATAATTAGCAAAGGTTCTACACATTTCTTTGTATATAAATATCAATGGATCACCCCTGTTCTTAAAGAGGGCTGGATAATATGTTTCAGGCAACAGCAAACTAGATAGATGTTACGGAACTGATGGCGGAACTCATCGAAATTCTCCCAAGTAGCATTATTCGGGTGGGTGTACGCCTGTCCAGACCACTATCACTTCTTTTACTCCCCTGTTGATGCGTCCTTGTATGACTTCCTGTGGTTGAGGCAAAAGCTTCCCATCGTGCATGGTTGGTAGCTCAGGAATGCTGCTGGTGGATTCCCCTTAAATTCTTTAAGCATCAAAATTTGAAGTACATCATGGATTTTGCTTCCTGCTGGAAAAGTATGTACTGAGCCAATTTTCGTGATGATTTTAAACGGCCCAAAATATTTTGGGGACAATTTGGCTGAAGCGCGCTTTGCTACTGTGAACTGGCAAGGCGAAGCCAAACCCAGTGCCCTTCGTCAAAAGTAACCTTATCATAAGCATAATACATTTTCTCTTGAGCCCGAATGAGGTGACTCCGAGCATCACTCAAGATTTCATCCCGATCTTTCAAAGCCCCATCGACTGCATCGATCTTAGACGATTCCAGTTTTTAAGAGAGATGTCTTGGTGGTTCCCGTCCATAAACAACCTTAAATGGGGTAGTACCCAAAGCTGAGTGAAAAGAGGTGTTGTAGCAATATTCCACCCACGGTAACCAGTCTACCCACTTCCGCGGATGATTTCCAATCATACATCTGAGATAAATCTCAAGTGTGTGATTGACTACTTCTGACCATCCGTTTGCGGGTGGTAAGATGAGGAAAATGCCAGCTCTGTGCCACAGAACTTAAAAGAGTTCTTTTCGAATGCGCTTGTTGATGGATGTGTATTTACCCATCCAAATGATGCACTTTTAGGCTTTCTTTGTGTTCGATTTCCGAGTTTTATGTATATTTGATGTGGTTTGTGAGTATTTTATGAGTACAGGGTATAGAGCTGCTTAAAGGTGCATTTTATGGATAAAAAGTGCAAAAGGAATAAAGTGGAGCGGAGCTCAAGGACTAAACTGGCATTTGGAAGCTTTTGGACCAAATGGGAAATATTAGAAAATTCAAGGACTGAACTGGAATTATGGAATTTTCGGACGAATTTAATATATAAAAATTCCTGGGATAAAATGAAAAATAAAAGTCTAAAGAGCGAAGTGTAGAAGAAGTCATTAAAGTGGTCAAAGTGCGAAGAGAAAATCGCGGGACGAAACGAATATATATTAATACAATTTATACCAAATAAGGCCAAGGCATTGGCCGAGCTTTGCAAGGTGTTGGGCCGGCTGCTTGGGGTTGCTTGGGGTTTATGGCCGGACAAGGCCATCGCATTTGGGGCCAAGAAGGAAGGAATGGGCCGGCCAAGCTTAAAAGCCCGACTCTGCACAAACTCTCGGCCTAACAAGGGCGACCGCGCCAGCACGCGTGGGCGGCCGCGCTTCTTACGTCGATTCCAAGCAATTTTGACGTATTTCAACAAGGGTATTCATGTCTTTTCTCACCTTGTACAGTTTTGCCCTATATTTATTTATAAATAATGCAGACCCACGGCAGTTTTAAGGGGAATAATATCACATATCAGATTATTATTATTTTTAGAGTTTTTATTATTTTGTTTTTCTGGGAAGAACACAAATTAAAGAAGAACAATCAATCCAGGTTTTGTTTTAAATTATGAGTAGCTAATTTATTAGATTTGTAGATTGGTCGAACCTTTACCGGATTTTTATGCAATTAATATTTTAATTCTTTCTATTTAATTCCTTCTAGTTCATCAATAGATTTTAATTTATTGTTCTTAGATTTGAGACGTATGTTAAGATACGAACTCGTCTTTGAATATTTGGGGTATCGAATTAGCCATTAATTTGGGATTTTGATTCATAGACAACTATTGATTGAATAGCTTTAATTGAGGCCGTAATAGAAATCGATTAAAGTTAGGTTTTCATATTCTTGTGTTCTTAATGTATTCTTGGCCTATTGTGGAACCGTAATAGAATTCGCAATATTAAAAGAGTATTTAGGGTTGTAATCCGGCCACCTAACCGTGTCGATCCTAGCAAAAGTGAATGAACCCTAGAAGTTGAGTTAATGTTTTATAAATAAAATTCTGCATAGAATGATGGTAAAGTGAAATCCAATCTACGAATCTCTGCTCATAATTTATTTTCTTGTTTATTTAGTTTTAGTTATTTATTTTATGCTCTTAGTTTCAAATCAAAATCTATAAACCTTTGTTACTAAATTCACTGCGTTCACCCTATTTGTTTACCAACGAGTCTCTGTGGATTCGACCCCTGCATTTGCATACTGCTACACCGGTAGTGAGTACACTTGCTCGGTTTTTATTACAAGAGGGAGTTTTCCTCCATCAAGTTTTTGGCGCCGTTGCCGGGGACTTGTTGCAAGTAAACAAGTAGGTTAGGTAGTGAATGCAAGGTCGTCGTTCTTTGAAGCCTACATTGGTGCCATTGGACGACAACATAAATAGACTTGAGGAAGAATTTGAGGGCGATCCCCTCTTTAATCCTCTCTTTTCAGATTCGGACATCGAATCAGAACCCTCCACCACCGAGGTAGAGGAAGAAAAAGCCGAGATGGCAGAACCACCGGCACAAACTATGAATGATTTCCTGAGACCTAGGGTAGACACATCTACCTCTTGCATAGTCTTTGTCCGACGCGGCCAAAAATTTAGAGGTCAAAGGACAATACTTTGCCATGTTGCCAAGCTTTCACGGATTGCACGGTGAGGATGCACTCACGTTCCTTAAAGAATATATTATTGTTGTTGCTCAATTTTTGTTAAGACAGGGGAGTAGGCGAGGAGCAAATTAGACTAAAGTGTTTTCCTTACACTCTTAAGGGAGTGGCTAAAACATGGTTGCTTGATGCTTGCGCCGCGGCATTAGTACTTGGGTAGAATTGCAAGATGTGTTCCTTAAAAGATATTACCCACATCATCTTTTGGCTAGTTTTAGACGAGAAATTGATGACATTTTCCCAAGATGTGGGGAGTCATTTCATGAGGCATGGGAAAGATTTAATACGATGATAATGCAATGTCCCCATCATAATTTCACACTACCCTCACCGAACCAAGCCTTCTATGATGGCTTGAATGACAATGGTCAATCAATGGTTGGCAATCCTTTGGAGGCTCGATGGAGCCAAGACCGGATGAGACCGAGGCTTTATTTGAGATGTTGAGTGCTAATTCTCAACAAAAGAGTTCGAGGGTAGGACAAGGGGGTATTAGATTTGAATCGCTAGTGATAATCTTTCTAAGCAAATTGCGGTCTTGAGTAGTAAATTTGATAAATTATTTGCCCGTGGCACTTCGGTGCCAATGTTATTACTGATTATTGTACAAATTGTGGTTTATCATCTCATGTGACTAATATGTGTCCAAGTGCAGCAAATTTCTTGTATAATCCTGAACAGGCACATGCTTTCAATGGATATGCACCAAGGCCACCACCCCAAGGCAACCAATATGGCAACTACAATCCGTGGGGTGGCTATCATAATCAGCCAGTAAAACCTCTTCATGTGCCACCACTTTGGACAACATGATAAAGAGCCTTGGGAGGCTGGCAGATCCAGCGATTAAGGATGGAGATGCGGCAAAGTAATAGAAATACGAATCTTTGCTTTTGAAAAGATGGGCACACAAGTAGAGCAACTTGTGAAGGTTGCCCAAGAGTTGATGAAAGAGAAGAACCCACCCGAGCAAGCAAAGTCAATCACAACAGTGTGGGATGAGAGTGAAGAAATTGAGGAGGTATTTCTATCTTCTCTTGATAATATTGATTGTTTTGATAATAATAATGATGTTAATGAGAAAGAAAAAGTTAATCATGTTCAAAAAGACCCCGGGTGTTTCACTATCCCAATTTCTGTAAGGGGTCAAAATTTTAAAGGTTTGTTAGATCTTGGGGCAAGTGTCGATGTGATGCCCTTTCATGTTTTTAGAAGTTTGGGGGCATGTGAGTTGAAACCACCCATGAGAGACTTGCGGTGGCGGATCTCTCAATTAAAAGACCTTTAGGGGTTCTTGAAGGGGTGTTGGTTAAAATTGATAAAATCATTATCCCCATTGACTTTTATGTGATGTGTATGGAGGGATCAAGTGAGGAGCAATTGAAAACTCCCATTACGCAGGAGGCCATTTATGTTTGACACTAAGGCCACCATTGATGTGTGTCGAGGGTGGTGTCCTTGAGAGGCATGGGGGAAGAATGCAAGTTTGTTATGTCTAAAAATGATAAGAAAATCTCCCCCAAAGATGATTTTGTAGGAGCCATAAATGATGTACCAATGGTCATATATGATGTGAATGGAGGTGAGAAAAGTGGGGATAATGCGGACGTTTGTCCCTTGGCTAGTAACATTAAGGCCGACCAATACTCTAGGAGTAACGGGTCGTATCACTCCCCACACGACTCCCATAAAGAGTCGATTCCATCACATTTACCACAAGGGCCTTCAAAATCGAGAATTAGTGAGGAGAGTTATAGTGATTTATCTGATTCTATATTTGCTTCTATTTTTGTTCATGATAACTCTCTTGATCTTGGTTGTGAGAATGGTGTTCTGCAGGTTGAAGAAAGAGTTGAGTTTGGGGGTGGAAACCCCAATAAAAAGAAAAGAAAAAGGGGTAAGCACAAGCGTAAAGTTTCAAAAATAAATGTGGCTTTACCCCTACTTGTTGACAATGGAGAGCTGATTTGGAAAGAGAAGGGCGTTTGTGCCCGCGAGGAAAAGAGATGGTCCAAAGGCCGCAAAGCTAAGGCCAAGTAAGTTTGGGACCATAGTCGGGCTAACGACTTTAACCAAATGCGCTGCTTGGGAGGCAACCCAATGAGGTATGTTTTACTGTTTTGTTAATTATTGTTTAGTAGTGTCTTGCTATCTTTCGAACTTAAGACACGTTTTTGTTCTCTTTGCTCTGAGGACATAGCATGTTTTGAGTTTGGGGGTGGGCAACTCTCCGAGTTTGTGGGTTTATAGGGGAGTGTATATAGTGTCACCCTCAAAAAAAAAAATAGAAAAATTTAAAAAAATTTGTTCTTTTCATAGTTGGGATGTTGGTCAAAGTCTGTGATGATTAGAGTGTGCTTTAATTTTAAAATCACATGTGTTATCATTAGTGTGGTGATTGGGATTGCATTGAAACATTTAAATTATGATTGCACCACCTCTCACTTCCGTATCATATTCTTGGTCATTGTCATCAACTTAGGTGCCTTTTATGGGATCACTTTGTGTATTCTCGGGGTCCCTAGAACATGTTTGCATGATTGTCAATAACACATCAATAGGTTACTTGGTATTTATGGCTATTTTTTTGAATCCCTTTTTGTGAGACTTAAACTTTCTAGTCACTAAAAATTTTCCGCTAGAACCCCTTTTGAGCTTGAAAAAGAATGGAATCTCTCACAAAGTGGGAGGTTATCTTAGACCACCATTCCCCTTCTTTTGTACCCGCATTGTCCTACCCTTTTAACTTATACACAAATTTAATTTTTTCCACCTTTTCAAGAAAGTGAAACTAGGGAATGAATTGGAAATTGTGGGGGAAGTTTGGAAAATCAAGGGTGGGGTGGAAAGTGGTCACGAAAATAAAGAAAAGGGTCATGTTATGTAATGAAAAGAGGGGCTTGATAAAAAAAAAATAAAAAAAAAAAAAACAAATAATGAATGCACATTCTCCGTGATGTAATTGTGCAAAGCAAAAAAAAAAAAAAAAAAAAAAAAAATAAAATAAAAATCGAGCCCTCTCTAATATCAAAAGTGGAATTATATTTCAAGGTGACCAAAGGAAGTAGTGGAATGTTCCCAACCCCATGTTGATGTATGAAAAAGTTTTAGTTTGTGGGTTGGCACATTGGAAAGTAATAAGGGTAAGTGGAGGATGTATTGTTACAAGAAGACTTTCTAGTTTCACTTTCTTATGTTTCGTATGTCCTTACCTTCATTTGTAACTATGAACCTAGCCCTGCGATCTTTCGCACTTAACTGTTAGGCCATATTATTCTTTCAATGTCGAGTAACCGGGTTGACAATCGTGTTAAATATGCATATGAGTGTCCTTTTTGGTTTGTACTGTCTATGGCATATTGATTTAGAGCATCACTTAGTGAATCCATAAACAATCTTAGGTTGTTGACAGTCACCTCCCATAATTCATTCATCATTCATGCCGCGGTGGAAAATTGTGAGTTTTATGCTTCAATGTGATTGTAATCCCATTACTGTGTTGGCACTTGTTGATTATGTGTGTTGGTGAGAATCTGAGACTTATATGGCCAATGAATCATCTGTGATAGAACATCCCAAAAATAATTATTTTGTTTTAATATTTTATTAGTAGTATTTAGAGTAGTTTTATTTTACTTCTTTTAGTTTTGTTTTACTCGGGACGAGCAAAAGGTTAGTTTGTGGGTGTTTGATGGATGTGTATTTACCCATCCAAATGATGCACTTTTAGGCTTTCTTTGTGTTCGATTTCCGAGTTTTATGTATATTTGATGTGGTTTGTGAGTATTTTATGAGTACAGGGTATAGAGCTGCTTAAAGGTGCATTTTATGGATAAAAAGTGCAAAAGGAATAAAGTGGAGCGGAGCTCAAGGACTAAACTGGCATTTGGAAGCTTTTGGACCAAATGGGAAATATTAGAAAATTCAAGGACTGAACTGGAATTATGGAATTTTCGGACGAATTTAATATATAAAAATTCCTGGGATAAAATGAAAAATAAAAGTCTAAAGAGCGAAGTGTAGAAGAAGTCATTAAAGTGGTCAAAGTGCGAAGAGAAAATCGCGGGACGAAACGAATATATATTAATACAATTTATACCAAATAAGGCCAAGGCATTGGCCGAGCTTTGCAAGGTGTTGGCTGGCCACTTGGGCCTTGGGGTTTATGGCCGGACAAGGCCATTGCATTTGGGGCCAAGAAGGAAGGAATGGGCCGGCCAAGCTTAAAAGCCTGAATTCTGCACAAACTCTCGGCCAACAAGGGCGACCGCGCCAGGCACGTGGGCGGCCGCGCTTCTTACGTCGATTCCAGCAATTTTGACGTATTTCAACAAGGGTATTCATGTCTTTTCTCAGCCTTGTACAGAGTTTTGCCCTATATTTATTTATAAATAATGCAGACCCACGGCAGTTTTAAGGGGAATAATATCACATATCAGATTATTATTATTTTTAGAGTTTTTATTATTTTGTTTTTCTGGGAAGAACACAAATTAAAGAAGAACAATCAATCCAGGTTTTGTTTTAAATTATGAGTAGCTAATTTATTAGATTTGTAGATTGGTCGAACCTTTACCGGATTTTTATGCAATTAATATTTTAATTCTTTCTATTTAATTCCTTCTAGTTCATCAATAGATTTTAATTTATTGTTCTTAGATTTGAGACGTATGTTAAGATACGAACTCGTCTTTGAATATTTGGGGTATCGAATTAGCCATTAATTTGGGATTTTGATTCATAGACAACTATTGATTGAATAGCTTTAATTGAGGCCGTAATAGAAATCGATTAAAGTTAGGTTTTCATATTCTTGTGTTCTTAATGTATTCTTGGCCTATTGTGGAACCGTAATAGAATTCGCAATATTAAAAGAGTATTTAGGGTTGTAATCCGGCCACCTAACCGTGTCGATCCTAGCAAAAGTGAATGAACCCTAGAAGTTGAGTTAATGTTTTATAAATAAAATTCTGCATAGAATGATGGTAAAGTGAAATCCAATCTACGAATCTCTGCTCATAATTTATTTTCTTGTTTATTTAGTTTTAGTTATTTATTTTATGCTCTTAGTTTCAAATCAAAATCTATAAACCTTTGTTACTAAATTCACTGCGTTCACCCTATTTGTTTACCAACGAGTCTCATGGATTCGACCCCTGCATTTGCATACTTGCTACACCGGTAGTGAGTACACTTGCTCGGTTTTTATTACAAGAGGGAGTTTTCCTCCATCAAGTTTTCGCGCCGTTCGGACTTGTTGCAAGTAAACAAGTAGGTTAGGTAGTGAATGCAAGGTCGTCGTTCTTTGAAGCCTACATTGGTGCCATTGGACGACAACATAAATAGACTTGAGGAAGAATTTGAGGGCGATCCCTCTTTAATCCTCTCTTTTCGCATTCGGACATCGAATCGTAACCCTCCACCACCGAGGTAGAGGAAGAAAAAGCCGAGATGGCGAGAACCACCTAACAAACTATGAATGATTTCCGAGACCTGGGGTAGACACATCTACCTCTTGCATAGTCTTTGTCCGTGCGGCCAAAAATTTAGAGGTCAAAGGACAATACTTTGCCATGTTGCCAAGCTTTCACGGATTGCCTGGTGAGGATGCACTCACGTTCCTTAAAGAATATATTATTGTTGTTGCTCAATTTTTGTTAAGACAGGGAGTGACTGAGGAGCAAATTAGACTAAAGTGTTTTCCTTACACTCTTAAGGGAGTGGCTAAAACATGGTTCTTTGATGCTTGCACCGAGCGGCATTAGTACTTGGGTAGAATTGCAAGATGTGTTCCTTAAAAGATATTACCCACATCATCTTTTGGCTAGTTTTAGACAGAAATTGATGACATTTTCCCAAGATGTGGGGGAGTCATTTCATGAGGCATGGGAAAGATTTAATACGATGATAATGCAATGTCCCCATCATAATTTCACACTACCCTCACTGAACCAAGCCTTCTATGATGGCTTGAATGACAATGGTCAATCAATGGTTGACAATCTTGCTTTGGAGGCTCAATCGAGCCAAGACCCCGGATGAGACCAAGGCTTTATTTGAGATGTTGAGTGCTAATTCTCAACAAAAGAGTTCGAGGGTAGGACAAGGGGGTATTAGATTTGACTGCTACTGATAATCTTTCTAAGCAAATTGCAGTCTTGAGTAGTAAATTTGATAAATTGACTGCCTGTGGCACTTCTGCTGGTGCCAATGTTATTACTGATTATTGTACAAATTGTGGTTTATCATCTCATGTGACTAATATGTGTCCAAGTGCAGCAAATTTCTTGTATAATCCTGAACAGGCACATGCTTTCAATGGATATGCACCAAGGCCACCACCCCAAGGCAACCAATATGGCAACTACAATCCATGGGGTGGCTATCATAATCAGCAAGTGAAACCTCTTCATGTGCCACCACCTGGACAACATGATAAAGAGCCTTAGGAGAGCCGGGCAAATCCAAAGCGTTAAGGATGGAGATGCAAAGAAAGTAATAGAAATACGTCTTTGCGTTTGAAAAGATGGGCACACAAGTAGAGCAACTTGTGAAGGTTGCCCAAGAGTTGATGAAAGAGAAGAACCCACCCGAGCAAGCAAAGTCAATCACAACAGTGTGGGATGAGAGTGAAGAAATTGAGGAGGTATTTCTATCTTCTCTTGATAATATTGATTGTTTTGATAATAATAATGATGTTAATGAGAAAGAAAAAGTTAATCATGTTCAAAAAGACCCCGGGTGTTTCACTATCCCAATTTCTGTAAGGGGTCAAAATTTTAAAGGTTTGTTAGATCTTGGGGCAAGTGTCAATGTGATGCCCTTTCATGTTTTTAGAAGTTTGGGGGCATGTGAGTTGAAACCACCCATGAGAGACTTGCAATTGGCGGATCTCTCAATTAAAAGACCTTTAGGGGTTCTTGAAGGGGTGTTGGTTAAAATTGATAAAATCATTATCCCCATTGACTTTTATGTGATGTGTATGGAGGGATCAAGTGAGGAGCAATTGAAAACTCCCATTCTGCTTGGGAGGCCATTTATGTTTGACACTAAGGCCACCATTGATGTGTGTCAAGGGGTGGTGTCCTTGAGAGGCATGGGGGAAGAATGCAAGTTTGTTATGTCTAAAAATGATAAGAAAATCTCCCAAAGATGATTTTGTAGGAGCCATAAATGATGTACCAACGGTCATATATGATGTGAATGGAGGTGAGAAAAGTGGGGATAATGCGGACGTTTGTCCCTTGGCTAGTAACATTAAGGCCGACCAATACTCTAGGAGTAACGGGTCGTATCACTCCCCACACGACTCCCATAAAGAGTCGATTCCATCACATTTACCACAAGGGCCTTCAAAATCGAGAATTAGTGAGGAGAGTTATAGTGATTTATCTGATTCTATATTTGCTTCTATTTTTGTTCATGATAACTCTCTTGATCTTGGTTGTGAGAATGGTGTTCTGCAGGTTGAAGAAAGAGTTGAGTTTGGGGGTGGAAACCCCAATAAAAAGAAAAGAAAAAGGGGTAAGCACAAGCGTAAAGTTTCAAAAATAAATGTGGCTTTACCCCTACTTGTTGACAATGGAGAGCTGATTTGGAAAGAGAAGGGCGTTTGTGCCCGCGAGGAAAAGAGATGGTCCAAAGGCCGCAAAGCTAAGGCCAAGTAAGTTTGGGACCATAGTCGGGCTAACGACTTTAACCAAATGCGCTGCTTGGGAGGCAACCCAATGAGGTATGTTTTACTGTTTTGTTAATTATTGTTTAGTAGTGTCTTGCTATCTTTCGAACTTAAGACACGTTTTTGTTCTCTTTGCTATGAGGACATAGCCTGTTTTGAGTTTGGGGGTGGGCAACTCTCCGAGTTTGTGGGTTTATAGGGGAGTGTATATAGTGTCACCCTCCAAAAAAATAGAAAAATTTAAAAAAAATTTGTTCTTTTCATAGTTGGGATGTTGGTCAAAGTCTGTGATGATTAGAGTGTGCTTTAATTTTAAAATCACATGTGTTATCATTAGTGTGGTGATTGGGATTGCATTGAAACATTTAAATTATGATTGCACCACCTCTCACTTCCGTATCATATTCTTGGTCATTGTCATCAACTTAGGTGCCTTTTATGGGATCACTTTGTGTATTCTCGGGGTCCCTAGAACATGTTTGCATGATTGTCAATAACACATCAATAGGTTACTTGGTATTTATGGCTATTTTTTTGAATCCCTTTTTGTGAGACTTAAACTTTCTAGTCACTAAAAATTTTCCGCTAGAACCCCTTTTGAGCTTGAAAAAGAATGGAATCTCTCACAAAGTGGGAGGTTATCTTAGACCACCATTCCCCTTCTTTTGTACCCGCATTGTCCTACCCTTTTAACTTATACACAAATTTAATTTTTTCCACCTTTTCAAGAAAGTGAAACTAGGGAATGAATTGGAAATTGTGGGGAAGTTTGGAAAATCAAGGGTGGGGTGGAAAGTGGTCACGAAAATAAAGAAAAGGGTCATGTTATGTAATGAAAAGAGGGGCTTGATAAAAAAAAAAAAAAATAAAAAAAAAAAAAAAAAACAAATAATGAATGCACATTCTCCGTGATGTAATTGTGCAAAGCAAAAAAAAAAAAAAAAAAAAAAAAAAAAAAAAAAAATCGAGCCCTCTCTAATATCAAAAGTGGAATTATATTTCAAGGTGACCAAAGGAAGTAGTGGAATGTTCCCAACCCCATGTTGATGTATGAAAAAGTTTTAGTTTGTGGGTTGGCACATTGGAAAGTAATAAGGGTAAGTGGAGGATGTATTGTTACAAGAAGACTTTCTAGTTTCACTTTCTTATGTTTCGTATGTCCTTACCTTCATTTGTAACTATGAACCTAGCCCCGCGATCTTTCGCACTTAAGCTGATAGGCCATATTATTCTTTCAATGTCGAGTAACCGGGTTGACAATCGTGTTAAATATGCATATGAGTGTCCTTTTTGGTTTGTATCGTCTATGGCATATTGATTTAGAGCATCGCTTAGTGAATCCATAAACAATCTTAGGTTGTTGACAGTCACCTCCCATAATTCATTCATCATTCATGCCGCGGTGGAAAATTGTGAGTTTTATGCTTCAATGTGATTGTAATCCCATTACTGTGTTGGCACTTGTTGATTATGTGTGTTGGTGAGAATCTGAGACTTATATGGCCAATGAATCATCTGTGATAGAACATCCCAAAAATAATTATTTTGTTTTAATATTTTATTAGTAGTATTTAGAGTAGTTTTATTTTACTTCTTTTAGTTTTGTTTTACTCGGGACGAGCAAAAGGTTAGTTTGTGGGTGTTTGATGGATGTGTATTTACCCATCCAAATGATGCACTTTTAGGCTTTCTTTGTGTTCGATTTCCGAGTTTTATGTATATTTGATGTGGTTTGTGAGTATTTTATGAGTACAGGGTATAGAGCTGCTTAAAGGTGCATTTTATGGATAAAAAGTGCAAAAGGAATAAAGTGGAGCGGAGCTCAAGGACTAAACTGGCATTTGGAAGCTTTTGGACCAAATGGGAAATATTAGAAAATTCAAGGACTGAACGGAATTATGGAATTTTCGGACGAATTTAATATATAAAAATTCTGGGATAAAATGAAAAATAAAAGTCTAAAGAGCGAAGTGTAGAAGAAGTCATTAAAGTGGTCAAAGTGCGAAGAAGAATCGCGGGACGAAACGAATATATATTAATACAATTTATACCAAATAAGGCGAGGCATTGGCCGAGCTTTGCAAGGTGTTGGGGCCGGCTGCTTGGGGTTGCTTGGGGTTTATGGCCGGACAGGCCATTGCATTTGGGGCCAAGAAGGAAGGAATGGGCCGGCCCAGCTTAAAAGCACAGATGCTGCACAAACTCTCGGCAACCAAGGGCGGCCGCGCCGAGCGCGTGGGCGGCCGCGCTTCTTACGTCGATTCCGGCAATTTTGACGTATTTCAACAAGGGTATTCATGTCTTTTCTCGGCCTTGTACGAGTTTTTGCCCTATATTTATTTATAAATAATGCGAGACCAGCGGCGGTTTTAAGGGGAATAATATCACATGCTCCAGTTATTATTATTTTTAGAGTTTTTATTATTTTGTTTTTAAGGAAGAACACAAATTAAAGAAGAACAATCAATCCAGGTTTTGTTTTAAATTATGAGTAGCTAATTTATTAGATTTGTAGATTGGTCGAACCTTTACCGGATTTTTATGCAATTAATATTTTAATTCTTTCTATTTAATTCCTTCTAGTTCATCAATAGATTTTAATTTATTGTTCTTAGATTTGAGACGTATGTTAAGATACGAACTCGTCTTTGAATATTTGGGGTATCGAATTAGCCATTAATTTGGGATTTTGATTCATAGACAACTATTGATTGAATAGCTTTAATTGAGGCCGTAATAGAAATCGATTAAAGTTAGGTTTTCATATTCTTGTGTTCTTAATGTATTCTTGGCCTATTGTGGAACCGTAATAGAATTCGCAATATTAAAAGAGTATTTAGGGTTGTAATCCGGCCACCTAACCGTGTCGATCCTAGCAAAAGTGAATGAACCCTAGAAGTTGAGTTAATGTTTTATAAATAAAATTCTGCATAGAATGATGGTAAAGTGAAATCCAATCTACGAATCTCTGCTCATAATTTATTTTCTTGTTTATTTAGTTTTAGTTATTTATTTTATGCTCTTAGTTTCAAATCAAAATCTATAAACCTTTGTTACTAAATTCACTGCGTTCACCCTATTTGTTTACCAACGAGTCTCTGTGGATTCGACCCCTGCATTTGCATACTGCTACACCGGTAGTGAGTACACTTGCTCGGTTTTTATTACAAGAGGGAGTTTTCCTCCATCACTTGTGAAAACTGCATCTCTGTCACTCACTGACTATTGTTTCGAGCAGGTCATGCAGTTTAAAAATATTTGAGAAAAAGGATTGAGCCACTATTGCTGCAGTTTACGGATGTGACAATGCCATAAAGTGCGCATATTTTGAAAAATGATCCGCCACCACATAGATCACTAATTTACCTCCTACCTTCGTCAGTTCTTCAATAAAATTCATAGAAATGTCGATCCAAATGTGTTTTGGAATTGGCAGGGGCAGTAGCAAACCCACTGGGTACAAATTTTCCCATTTATGTTTTGGCAAACAGTACAATTGGACACAAATTTCCTGACTGAGGACATCATACCTTCCCAATAAAATTCCCGTTTCAGCCGGTGTAGAGTCTTCTGTATCCCTTCATGAGTAGCATTGTGGACTACGGCCAGGATGGTGGAAACAAAATCTGATTTGGGCCGCACATTAAGTTTTGATTTGTAATAAACCAAACCATTGCGTATAGTCCAATTGCGATTATCTGCTTGTGTCGCTTTTGTGAAAACCTCCTGTCCTTCAACGGAGTGTTGAAAGTCTTGCTTCAAATCCTCCATTAACTGGGCATGAACTAAGGTGACTGCCATTAGAGTTGCTTGTTCAATGTCTCACCGAGAAAGAGCATCAACCGCCTTATTCAGTTTTCCGGGTTTGTATTCAACTTCATAATCTAAACCCAAGAGTTTGCTCATCCAGTGTTGTTGTGGGGGAGGTTGTTAGTCGTTGTTGCAGCAAATATTTCAGACTGTAATGATTTGTTCGAATCACGAATGCGCGCCCCCAAAGGTAATGCCTCCAATTTCGTTTAACTTGCACCAAACCAATCAATTCTTGTTCATATGCTGGAAGCTTAAGGTGGCGGTCCGCGAGTTTCTTGCTGAAAAAAGCAATGGGATGTCCGTCTTGTTGGATCACGGCACCAATTACAACTCCTGGTGCATCACACTCAATCAAGAACGACCTTGAGAAGTTGGGCAATTGCAGCATCGGTGCACTGGACAAGGCGTTCTTGCGCTTGTCAAATGCCATTTGTGATTCACTAGTCCAAAAAAAAGAGTTTCGTCAAAGAAGGGCAGTCAAAGGTGCTGCATATATGCCAAAATTCTGGATAAATCGTTGGTAGAAACCTGCAAGTCCGAGGAATCCTTCATTCATTAGTACCTGAAAAGTTGGCGGTACGTTGCATAGACTAAATGGCATCACAAGGAACTCAAAATGTCCATGGTGGGTGCGGACTGCCGTATTTTCCACATCTATTGGACTCATTGGCACCTGGTGGTACCCCGAGCGTAAATCAAGGAACTCAAAATGTCCATGGTGGGTGCGGAATGCCGTATTTTCCACATCTTCTGGACTCATTGGCACCTGGTGGTACCCCAAGCGTAAATCAAGCTTTGAGAAGAAACGGAACACATTAAGTTTATTCAAGAGCTCATCAATTACCGGGATAGGAAGTTTATCCTTAATAGTTTGTGCGTTTATTGCCCGATAATCTACGCAAAAGCACCAAGAGTTGTCAATTTTTTGTAACCAAACGTACCGGTGAGGAAAATGGGCTTCGACTTGGCTCGATCAACCCTTTCACGAGCATCTTTGAACATTGCTTCTCAATTTCATCCTTTTGCATTTGTGGATAGCGATATGGCCTTACTACAACAGGATCCGCATCGGCTTTTAAAATGATGCAGTGATCACACTTTCGAGCTGGGCAATGTTGTAGGTTCTGCAAAAATGGAGCCAAAAGAAAAACGGAGCCAAAAGAGAATAAAATTTCCTCCATTGCCTGTTCGTTAGAAATTGTTGGACGTGTCGAGTGTAACAAGATGCTACTTGGCGGAGTTTCACCTGTCCACGTCATGGTCCTTCCCTGCAATTAAAAGTAACCCTTTGCTCCCTAAAATTATACATAATTTCACCCAAATCCTCCGACAATTTTACTCCAAAAATAATATCAAAGCCTGTTAATGGTAACACAAATAGATTTATCAGAAAAGAGGCATCATCCTTGCTAAGATTTTCTCGTTCACAAACACTAGTGCTAAGTAGCTTTTCACCATTAGTCACTTGCACACGAAAATCCTGGCGAGTTATTGTTGGCAGCCCAAGTGAGAGAGCAGTTTTTGTGTTGATAAAATTGTGGGTGCTACTTGAATCGATCATTGCAAGCACAGAAGTATTTGCCACTCTCACGTGCACTTGGAGTGTATTAGGGTGGTGAAGATCAGCCATGGCATACAGGGAAAGACCGGTTCGGTGTGATTTTCAGTACTTTCTTCTTCGTTGCCATCGTCCAGCCAAAGACTAAATAATCATTTGCACTTATGCTCGGGGTATATTCTGGTTCATGAAATAGAGCGCACAATGATACAACCAACTTAGGCAATCCTCTGTTCCAGAAAGAGAGGAAACTCCAGCCATGACCCTTGGTTATTAAACCCAACAAAATCCATGCTGCCATTGGGTGTTACTCCTTGATCAGCAGCAACAGAACTTGATTCTTCAGTAGGTCCTTTTCCTTTGTCTTCAAGTAGTTTTCCCACCATCATTTCCGGACGGGTGATAGACTCCTTGAGGGTGGAAACTTCTTCTTTCGATGCAAATGAATCTCCCATGACGCTGGCAATGGAACCAATGTTACGGGCTGAATTGGTGATGGAACGCGTCACGGGGCTTCTGATGGTTGAATGCCTATTTCCTTATTCAGCTGGCCTTTTATAGGCTTTAAAAAGATTATAAAATTAAAAACCAGAATTAATAATAATTTATTTGGTAGAGCAGTCAAAACATTATCCTTATCCTTGATTGTTGTTTGATTTGTATGGCTTCTGACTTTCCGTCTTGCGGCTGCTGTCTTTCCATCTTTTGCGCTGGTATGAATGCATCAATAGATGGTGTCAATCATCAATGAGGAAAATAGTAGAAGCCATCAACAATAATAAAGATTATGAAAGCTTGCTTTTAGCCAGAAATTCGACCTGTAAGAAGTCGAAGTCCTAATAGACATTAGAAAATTTGACCAATTGTAGTTGGTCAAAGTAAATTATAATCTCTCTTTGTACATGGTCCAAAATTCTCATAGAGGAAGACGCTTAACAGCACTTAATGCCTTGATCCTCCAGTAATGTGTTAGTCCTGCATCCATGTGCCCAATTTCTATGAAGATAATAAGCAGAAGCATGCTGCTTGCACAGAACACATGCACAGCCAATTGATACTTCTTTGTAATGTTCATGTGCAATCACACAGATAACAAGTTTCTCTTGTGTTTAGCTTCTTCAGGACCTTTTTTGTATGGACAAATTCGACTTTGTAGGAGTTATCTACAAATATAGTGCCACTAATTTACTACTCAACGACAACTTATACTTTTACCCTTATACTGGTCCTAGTCTGTTTTATATGGCTATGTTTCTTCACTCAATGGTAACTTATACTTTTACCCTCATACTTAGGTTCTATTGTATTTTATCTGGCTTTGCTTCTTTAGTATGTTATGAATACTATTTGGCTTGTGATTGTATTTAAGAAATTGGTTGCTAAAGCGCACCTTTCTTGGGCTCATCATTTAGCATTTATGAATTCATAAAAGACAGGGATGAGACAGTTTGTGGTAATCCTTCTGTGTCTGTGTCTTTGTTTTTTTTTTTCTTCGCAGGGATATAAAGTAAACTTCCCACAATACGTAACTTAAATGCTTTCATTTCTGCTTGTCAAGATTTGATTCCTTGCTTGTGTATGCATGTCTGGTCTTAGAATAGAATTAATCTTACAGTATTAGTAGTTTAGTACCATGTACATCCGTCCGTAGTTACTCATGTTATGTGGCAAAGCTTATTGCTGTTTTCCTTTTCCCCTCACCTCCTCGTTCCTTGATGATTCTGAACCATTTGCAGTCTTCATTCGCACGTCACATGTCCAGCCAAGGATTTGATACGTGGATTCTTGAATTTCGGGGAGCTGGTTTGAGTGCAGAAGTGGCATCCAAGAAGATCAAGAAGCCTAGCAATACTCTTCCCGAACAGATTGAATTAGCAAACATGATCAAGGCAAATGGTTCAGAATCTCAAGAACAGCTCTCAAACGTCAACCCTAGCTCTACTGCAGAAGGAAGGACAAAGATGACGAAGTCTGACCAATCACAATTGGCGAAAAATTTGACAGAATTCTTTACAGGTTTTTCTGAAAGACTCTCGGGCTTGCTAAATGAAGGTAAAGTAACATTTCCTTGGCTCAGTTGCTGCATTAATTAAAATTCTGATGGACAATTCTATGAATATCAAATGTAAATTAGTGGTTCAGGTTCTTCAGAGGCAAGACAAAATTCTGCCCTTGCTGTACAAATCAGGGACTTAAGTCAAAGGCTTGCCAAGTTTTTTGAAGAAGGTCAACGATCAGTTTCTCCCCCCTTCATCGATCTGATAGAGCGTTTCTCTAAAACAATAGAAGATTTCCAGACCCAACTGGACCTTATTTCCAAGTATAATTGGGACTTTGACCACTACTTGGAAGAAGATGTGCCTACTGCGGTGAGGTGCATCTCCTTAATGTTTGTCTATTAAAGATCTAAAGTTAACTTGAGTCCATCCCCATAAATTCTTGAATGCGAATTTCTTTCCTAAACACATAGTTTCTTACATGTCACTACTGTAGATGGAATATATAAGAAGGCAGTGCAAGCCTAAGGATGGCAAGTTGCTCGCAATTGGCCACTCTATGGGGGGTATTTTGCTTTATGCTATGCTCTCTCGAAATGGTATGGTGTTATCCAATAATTTATATTTCTGTTGGTTTAATTTATTTGTTGCCTACACATGATCAAAGTGATGTCCATCTAAAGTTTCATTTTTATAAAGGACTTTATGCAAGTTGTGCAGTCATCTCAGCTTTTGTTCGAGTTACTTTGGTTGGCTAGATATATCACTTTACTTCATTGAATTCTTTGTGCATCAAGTTTTTTGTTAAATCTGACCCAAAACATTATTTTCTATCTTAACGTTGTTCATATTACCCGACCTTTATTTAGCTCTTTCTTTTATATATAATAATCTCTCATAGCAGGACTTGTCTTCTAAGACTTCTGTAAGTTCTTTTGAAGATGATTGGGAGAAAGATTATGATGCTTTTTTGAAGAACTTAGGCTGCGTTTGGTACGCAGCATTAATCACCAAGATAGGATAAATAATCTTGATAATTTTTAAAATGGTGTTTGGTACAAAATATGGCTCTGGATTATTAAGACCCCTTATCAGGATTAACCACCTAATACCCTCATTAATTATCCTGTTGGAAATGAGGTATTAATAAGGAGGGTATTAAAACAAGCAGGAATTATTTTTTTGGACAATAGTGCCCTCTAATGTGCGTAGTCAAACGGGAGACAATCCCATTTATTTTGGTGTTCAATAAACCAAATTTAACTGGCTTCTCTTATACATGTATAAATTTAAATTTTATAAATTATATCTTTTATTTTAAAATTGACATAAGTTTGGGTCAGACTCTGTTACTAAATACAAGATCAAACTCTAAACACACTATTTTTTTTAGAAAATATTACTATGGCTACCCCATTTGTATGAATTTTTCTTTGTAATTTTTTTCCTTTTTGTGTAATATATATACACTTTTGTAAATATTTGTTTGTGTGTATTTTTTCTTAACTGTTGTAAATAAATTTCGTAAATAACCTCATTTCCTTATTATGAACTGTTGCACAAGATATTTCCTCCCGCTTAACAACACATACAAGAAGATGAAAAAATATAAGAAGATGAAGAAGTGAATGTTGTAGAGAGTTAATTATACTTTGTTGTTTGAGTGTGATGCTAAAATGTTTGATTTTTTCATTTTTTTTTTACAATGGTCATTTACTCTTTGAAATTTGATTAATTATTAATTTTATTTTCCTTTTGTATTTCTTATAAAGTTTAAATCTCTTTTATAAAGTTAAACAAAAATTATATTTTAATTTATCCAGTAGAAGTATACTCAATAAAAAGATGGAGTAGAATTTTTACCTATTAAATATAATTTCCTAAAGATTTGTTAGGGGCAATGTTGGAAAATGAATAATAATTTTTTGTCAAGGCATAATTTAAGGGTGTTAGTCCTATTCATACCAAACAAATAATTATTTTCGAGATTAGGATTATTAATACTTTCACTAATAATGAGGGGATTATTAATCCCCTCATTATTAATACTTCTAACTCCTATCCGGCTACCAAACGAGCCCTTATAGTATTGATAATGATACGAAATTAACATTTTCCCCCAATTCAGGGAAACCATTCCAAAGCGTCTTCATTTGAATTTATCAAGTTGCAAGAAGTATGTTTTCTTTTAGGATTCAATATAGGTCAACATTTAACTATGCATCCTATAATCAATAATTTATATACTTGGGTGTTCTGGGGAGCAGAAGTAATGCGCCATAATTGTAGTACGTAATAAGTTTGGGACCCTAGACAGAAAATTCTACACACGACAAGGATTTTACTTTTTTGCTAAAAGCTTCTTCACTTTGAGTAACTTGTGCATTTCTTCACTGAGGCACTTCCTTTAAGAAATAAGTATTTCGTAAGCAGCTCTATGTGTTTTCTTGATGTTATTATGAAAATGAGCTATTTATTATAAATATACAGGATCTGAAATCCATTTGAGATCAGCTTCTTTGATAATTAATTCGCCTGTAAAAAGTTGCAAGCAAACTTATAAACACAACCATACATGCACTGTACTGCAAGAATTGTTTGGGCATGTTTTGGCAGGGAAGGAGTAGAGTTGTCTAATAAGGTTTTAGCGTCAGTTGTGAGTTTTATCTGCTAGGTGTGAGGAGGTGATTTTTTTTATTCTTTAAATGTTTGGTGCTGTACCCAGATGAGGAACAAATTCTATGCCACGTTTTTTGGGGATTAGTGGTGTACACTGTATAGCTGTCATGTTTATTATCTGTGTTTGTTTGTTCTCAGTAACTGGAACAGAGAATTGTCTTCGTAGCATTTCCTTGGAATGTGATAAAATCCCTTTTAGGCGAGGATCTCACCCAAAGAGCCCACTGAAAGTCAGTATCTAACACAGGATTGGTGCAGGAAATTCCTACGTTTTCATATATCTTTAATTCTGAAATTGCATATTTACAAAACTGACTCTTGCAGACTTTAAATACTAGAAACACTACTGAAATAAAACAGCACTAACCCCACTAACTCTAACCCACTCTTCCTACTAATGCTCTAAGCGGTATAAGTGATTTGACTCTTTCCACCACTAATTTAGGGAAATAACAAACTACTAACTGACTCTAATCAAAGCAATTAAAACTTAATTAATTAATTTACTAGAAAAGGATAAATTAAGACTTACTTTTCCTTGCATAAGTCTTCCATGGTCAGGCTTTAGCTGGGGTCGTATCATTACACCCGCCCTGGAAAATCGACTTGTCCTCGAGTCGAAAAGATGGAAATTGCTGCTGCAGTAGGTCGTATGACTCCCAACTGTCTTCTTCACTTGGACGATTCTCCCGATGGATCAACAACTCCAAAATGTGAGAAGTACCGTGCTGCTGCCATCGGTGTGACCTTCTCAGGTTGGACCATGAGTTCAAAGGAGTCGTTGATAGGTGGCGGAACTGAAGAGACAGTAGCAGCTTGCCCATGCACCGGACGAAGAAAAGCGAAACATGGAATACCGGGTGTATCATTGAGGCTGCTGGCAACTCCAGTTCATAAGCAACCGTTGCAATGCGACGCAGAACCATGTACGGTCCAAAAAATCTGGGAGAAAGCTTCTGATTTCTTCGACGAGCTAAGGAACTTTGCCGATATGGTTGAAGACGCAGCCAGACTAAATCCCCTCTGTTAAAAATCAGCTCACGGCGGTGTCCACTATAGCCTGTTGTTTCATGCGGTGTTGAGTTTTGAGCAGGGTAGCCTTGAGGGTCTGCAACATCTCATCCCTTATTGTCAACTGCTCTTCTAATTCTGGTAAGCGAGTTTCGCCCCGTACAAAAGGCTGTACAGCAGGAGGATCACGACCATAAACCAGCTTGAACGGTGAAGTGCCGGTTGATGTATGGAAGCCTGTGTTGTAAGAAAACTCGGCCCAAGGCAGGAACTGACTCCACTGATGAGGTTTTTCCATGGAGAAACACCGAAGATATGCTTCCAAACAGCGATTGACAACCTCTGTTTGTCCATCCGTTTGAGGGTGGTAGGCCGAGCTCATTCGGAGGGTGGTATGGCTAAGGCGAAATAACTCCGTCCAAAAAGCACCAAGGAAGACCGGGTTCCTATTTGACAACAAGGAACGAGGAATACCGTGGAGACGTACAATATCCCAAAAAAAAAAGAAGAGCTACTGATTTAGCAGTATAAGGGTGGGCCATACCGATGAAGTGTGCATATTTGCTGAGGCGGTCCACAACGACCAGGATAACCGACAAGCCACCAGATTAAGACCAGTGATGAAATCCAAAGAAACATCTTCCCGAATATGCTCTGGTATTGGTTGTGGCTGTAGCAAACCAGCTGGCCCGAGCGTTTGGTGCTTAGCTTGTTGGCAAGTTTCACAATTTTGAACGTAAATCTGTGCATCTCTCTTCATCTTTGCCAGTAAAAATCAGCAGTCAACCTTTTCAAGGTCTTAAGAAAACCTCCGTGGCTAGCTGCTGGAGAGTTATGGCGTTCCGACAGCAGCTTCGTGCGCCATTGTTCATAGGCGGGAATCACTAACCAGCCCCGGAAATACAGTCTATCATGCACCAACTGAAATTCTGAATAAGAGGATGAGTCCGCTGCTTTGGAGTCTACAATTGCCTTTGTGAAAGGATCTGCTTGCAACGCCTTTTCCCAACCGGAAAGTTCTTTTGTGATAGGGATCGCAACGGCCAGAAACTCAGCTTGTTGTGGTCTTCGAGACAAGGCATCGGCCCTTGAATTTTCCTTCCCAGGTTTGTACTCAATCTCGAAATCAAAGGGAAGCAATTTCAGTAGCAGACGCTAGTGGTCATTGGTGGTGATGTGCTGGTCGAGCAAAAATTTGAGGCTGCGATGGTCCGTACCACAAATTTGGAGCCTAGCAAACAGTGACACCATTTCTGCAAAGCTAAAACCACGGCCAACAATTCCGGATCATAGGCAGATTTAAAGCGATTGGAAAAAAAGAAACCCTTACTAAAATATGCAATCGGGTGATCAGCTTGAAGCAAGATGGCGCCTACTCCGTCGGACGATGCGTTACACTCAACCATAAATGGTTGGGAGAAATAAGGAAGACATAGTACCGGAGTGGAAGACATAACTGATTTAAGCGTCTGAAATGCCTTATCTGCGCTGCAGTTCACTGGAATGCCCCCTTTTTGGTGAGATCAGTCAATGGCCGAGCGATCAGACTGTAGTTCTGCACGAACAGACGGTAATAACCCGTCAAACCCAAGAAACCGCGCAGCGTGCTGACTGAATTTGGATGCGGCCACGTCGAAACAACATCTATCTTTTCCTGATCCACTGCTACTCCTTGAGCAGTGGCCACATGCCCCAAAAATGCTATTGCAGTTTGACCAAACATGCACTTTTAAGGTTTTGCAAAGAAACACTGATCTTGCAGGAGTTGTACTGTCAAACTAAGGTGTTTACAATGCAGTTCCTCCGTGGGGCTGTACACAAGAATATCGTCAAAGAAAACGACGATAAATTGGCGTAAATAAGGGCGGAACAAATCATTCATCACTGCCTGAAATGTGGACGGCGCATTGGTCAAGCCGAAAGGCATAACCAGAAACTCATAATGCCCCGAATGTGTACGAAACGCAGTATTATGGATGTCAGCGGGGGTGGACCCGAATCTGATGGTAACCGGATCGTAAATCAATCTTGGAAAATATTGTTGCCCCATGGAGCTCATCCAGTAGTTCGTCAATGACTGGAATGGGATACCTATCAGGACTGTAATCTTATTCAACTCCAGGACTGATCCTTCTTACGAACCAATAGCACCGGACTAGCAAATGGACTAGTACTTGGTCGGATGAACCCATTTTGCAATAGGACAGTGGTTTGCTGCTCAATTTCAGATTTCTGATGGTAAGGATAATGGTAAGGCCGGATGTTGGGTGTTTTGGAGTTGGGTAGGAGAGGGATGGAATGTGTTTGGGCTCGATTTGGAGGTAGGTGTAGGGGCTTCTCAAAGACTGACAGATAGTTCTGTAAGATGGGTGATAGGAGAGCCGGAGGTGGTTGGGGTTCAGTAGATAGCAACCGAAAAGAGCCAGGTGTGGAAATTGTGGAAATTTTAGGGTGCGGTTTAATACCTTGCAGCCGGAATTTCTTGCCATTACTTTGGAAAGTCATGAACATCTCCTTCCAATTCACCAAGATGGTGTTAAGAGTGGACAACCATTTGATGCCAAGAACAACCTCAGCTCCTCCCATGGAGAAGGGGTAAAAATCTTGAGTGATGACAAAACCAGGAAGTTGAATGACAAGATCGGAGCAGATTTGATTACACGAAATTACCTCGCCATTGCCGATGGTTACACCGACCCCTGGTACAGCCTGTGTTGGCAACTGCAAGTCTTTGACCAACTTATCAGATATGATGTTATGAGTAGAGCCGCTGTCCACCAAGATCAATACCATGCGGTTGTTTACTCTACCCTGAAGCTTCAGGGTGCTTGTACTGGACTGACCCGAAATCTGATAAAAGAAGATTTCTGCTTCTTCTCTATCATCCTCACCTATCTCATATTACTGGACTTCGCTCTCTGCTGCCTCAAAATTAATTTCATCCTCCCTCACAATCCATGGTGGAGAACGTCGGTCGACATCGATGGCCTGGAAAAAATTTGTCACCACAACGGAAGCATAAACCCTTTTCCCGTCTCTGTTCGCTCAGCTTCACCTAACTTGGGTGGTCCTGGTAGAATTCCGGTGGATCGGTTAGGCTGGGGCGAATTTGCAGCCGGGGGGAAAGGAGGTCGTGTAGGAGGCTACTGAAAATCTGAGTTGGAGCGTTGGTAGGGATGATTGGTAGGGTTGGGCTTATTTTAGTGGTAAAAAGGTTTTGGACCTTGAATTAGGTCCACTTTGGTCTCAAATTCTAAAGCCAGACTACCAGCCTTGAAGACTGATCTAGGTTTGTGAATACGTACCTCATATTGTAGTTCAGCCTTCAATCCCGTCAAAAATACACCAAGCAGACAATGATCCGGCCAATCATGGACCCGGGCGACTCTTCGGGCAAATTCTTGACGGTATTAAGCGACAAATCCTGTTTGCTTGATTGCACATAGAAATTCATCCGAATTCTGAAACTCTGGTGGTCCATAATTTTCTTGGAAAATTTTAACCAATTGCTCCCAGATCAGTATTTCACCATCACCGTTGATCCAACCATAAAGATCGAGGGCATCGCCATCGAGCTGCATAGCGGCAACCTCAACCTTCATCTCGTCTGGAATCTGAAAGTACCAAAAGTACTTCTCAGCCTTAAGCACCCAACCACGTGGGTCGCCTCCTTCAATTTGGGGAGTTCTATCTTTGCTCGAGGTGGCCGCTGCGCCTGGAAGCCCCGGTGGTTGTCAACGTCCCCATCCCGATTGCCCCACCAAGGAGGAGGATTTTGATCACAGAGAGGTGTGCGACCCCTGGCTGATCCCCTATGTGAAGTTTCTGGATTGCCATCCATGGGCAGTTGAGGTGGGGTAGGCATGGCTGACATTCTAGTTGTGAGAGTATGAATGGCAGTGGTTAATTCATTCAAGAGAGCGGGAGATGGCTGAGTGTTAGGTGTTTCATCGGTGGCCAGTGGTGGTGGGGGTGGTGTTGGGTGTGGCGGAAAGGGTGGAGGGTCGGAAGCGGAAGTGGAACTGCGAGTCTTCACCATTCTGATCGAATGGCTCTGATACCAAAATGATAAAATCCCTTTTAGGCAAGGATCTCACCCAAAGACCCACTGAAAGTCAGTATCTAACAATCAGGATTGGTGCAGGAAATTCCTACGTTTTCATATAACTTTAATTCTGAAATTGCATATTTACAAAACTGACTCTTGCAGACTTTAAATACTAGAAACACTACTGAAATAAAACAGCACTAACCCCACTAACTCTAACCCACTCTTCCTACTAATGCTCTAAGTGGTAGAACTGATTTGACTCTTTCCACCACTAATTTAGGGAAATAACAAACTACTAACTGACTCTTAATCAAAGCAATTAAAACTTAATTAATTAATTTACTAGAAAAGGATAAATTAAGACTTATTTTTCCTAGCGTAAGTCTTCCATGGTCTGGCTTTAGCTGGGGCTGTATCAGAATGTTGCCATTACGTTACTTAATTCCTGTTATGGTTCTTGACATTTTGCGTATTTTTTGTTTTGTTTGTTCCTACTTTCGTTATTCACTCGAGACTATAATAGTCTGTGAACAATGAAAATTCATATATTATTACTCCCTGTCCCAAAAAAAAAAAGGTCATACTTTCCTTTTTAGTGTGTCCAGAATAACAGCCCCATTTATGAAAACAGCGATCATTATTGTATAATTTTGACAATGTACAAACAAGTGAAGCATGCTTCATAAAATTGTTTACATGTCAACGAGACAGTTTTTTATTTTTATTTTTTTAGTTTTTTGTGGTTGGGGGGGGGGAGGATAGTGGAGGGAGTATTTGATATGTGAATGTTCATGTACGTTTTCATTTATCTGTCATTTCCATTTGATGGTTTTATTTTACCCATTTTCGACTATGTTAAATCACAAATACTCATAAATTTAGCTTGTGAAGAACACTGGTTGGTTAGGAAGAGGGCTATTTTGTGTTAATCTTTATTTTGTTTCTTTTTGGTAAGGTTTTGAAGGAAGGGACTCTAAATTGGCAGCAATCGTCACTCTTGGATCATCACTTGACTACACTACTTCAAAATCATCACTAAAGCTACTCTTACCCCTGGTAGACAAAGAGTACCGCAATTTATTTTCCTGCAACTGGTATCGTTGAATGGTTTTGACCTATCAGAATATGAAGTTGACCTTTGTTTTCTCTGCTTATGCAGGGAGATCCTGCTCAGGCCTTGAACGTTCCTGCTGTCCCATTAGGTGTATTGCTTGCGGCAGCTCATCCTCTTGCTTCTCGGCCTCCTTACGTTTTGTCTTGGTTAAACCCTCTGATTACTTCACAGGATATGATGGATCCAGAGTTATTGGAGAAGTTTGTCATGAATAACTTCTGTGAGTACATGATTGTCTTCCTTTTCCTGACCTGGAACATATTTTAAAATCCTTGGAGCTCCGGTGGATAGTATGAATATTATCAAGAATTGATCTTATTGCCTTAGTTAAATATCCCCTGTTTGTTGGCTTCTGCACACACCCAATCTAAAATACAATATTCTATGACTTTTGCATGCCTTTATTTACTGAAAAGTCCAAGAAATTTGGAGCTTGGTTAAGTTATGAATCTTATGAACTCAACAGTGTAGGTATAGATCACTGCATCTTGAGTTCCCATGCAAGATAATTGTCATATTCATGGGCGTTCATTAAAACTATTTGCATTCTCAAATTAGAAAATGTAAGCTGCTCATATACCAGTTCACATCTGCTGGAAGAGAAACAACCATTGTAGCTCTTAGAACTGCTACTTCACTTCTCTTTTGGCTCCTTTCTCACCTTGCATTCGAAAGAATCATAGACTCATTGGGTGATCAATTTCTACTTTATATTTCCTAGGATTTGGATTTGGATTCGGATTTGGATTTGGATTTGGATTTGGAGTCTTTTCGATTTGAACTACTATGTATGTTTGTTTTCATGTTGGACTTATCTATTGCCATTTATTAGGATAAAAGTTTGCAGTGTGTTGTGTTTGGACTTGTTATTTAAAAAACTTATGTGGTATGTTTGGTTTATTACTTCAAATTAATTGCTTATGTTGAATTGTTTTAAAAAAAATCATAGTAATTTATTAGTTACTTTTGGTTTAAGATCCCAAAATAGCTGGTTTAAGACACCCCTTGCTCGTGTAGGGGAAATAGGGTCTTGATCTTGATACTAAGGCCGGATATATGATTGAATCGTGTATAATCCACTTTCCGAATAAAGTATTTCGACCCTTAATGCCCGGGTTACACAAAATCTTTATTGGGATAAGACAATCACACAATTTGTTTTCTAGGCAAAGAGAACAAATCAAAACCTTGAGAATTGTTTGCTTTCGTTATATTGTTGTATCACTTGTGTTTTTCATGTATGTACAACTGAGATCAATCTCTGTATATATACAGATGGAGAGGTATCAGTAAAAGGGTATAACCAAAAGACATGACTTTAGCCAAGTGATGTGTCTTTTCAGTTTGAGCTGGCACTGTTCGGGAACTGCTCGTAGTCAGGGACTCGCTCGGCCGAGCAAAGATGTCCCATGACAATTTGCCCAGCTGCGCGGCCGTGTCATTTGAGCTGCACGGCCGTCTTGTTCATCTTGCTCGGCGAGCAAGGCGTATGCCTCGGCCGAGCAAGGCGTCCGAAACTTGGACAATCTGCCGTGCTCTGCTCGGCCGAGTCAAGGACTCTGCTCGGCCGAGCACATCAAGAAATGTCTTTACCCTTTAACTTTTACTTCTTTATTGAGGTTGACTTCGTTTTAGCTCAAACGAGTGTGTACTCCACACTTTCCCTTACTCGTATCCGAGTCTAATACGAATCACATTGATCTCTTAGTAAATCACCATTACAATAAAATAAGTTGAGTGATACTAAAATCACCAACAAATCCCCTCCATTTTAGTGTAATCCTTTGATTTACTAAACTTTATAAATAACGAAACAAACGAATGCATAAATGAAAATGTCTTGCGATTGAATTTTCATCTTAGTATAATACACATTTCAAATACTCGAGAATCGGGGTGTCGTAACGATTGAACCCGTCAACTCATATGAATACCTGAAGATACTATACACATAAGTTCAGTACAATTCTCTTTGTTTAATCTTGACACTTTTACAAGCCATTGTGTCCGTATCCATTAGTGAACATATAGGAAGCCAAGTCCTAGCTTCTTGAAGCGGCGAAACTTCATGTCCATATAGGTAGTTCCTTTTAATCTTGCACCCGCATTTGCAATTTTTCAAAGGAACTATTAAGAAGATATTCTTCAACCTAACCTTTACTTGCAGTGCGAACAGCATACCTTGGGAAAGATAATAACATGTGTTCCAATCTCCAACTGCGAGCTTTCCACATTGAATTCAAGCTTCTAACGTTGTATTAGAAGGGAATTGGGTATCTCACAATTAGAGGATTAAATGGACTTTAATCCCATTCCCATTGCAGACTTATTTACCAAGTCTCTGGCTAACCCCTTCGTCAAGTGGTCGGCCAAATTTTGTTGCGACCGAACAAACTCAACGATATCACACCATTCATGATTAACTCCCGAATCATACTATGTCGACACCCAGTGTCTAGACTTGCCATTATAAATACGACTATAGGCCACCAGCCGAGGCGGGCAAGACTATCGCGATGGATGGATAGGCATTGGTGATATCGGTTTTGGCCATAATGGAATCTCATATATCAAGTTTCGAAGCCACTCCGCTTCTTTTCCGGCGACGATGCTACAAACTCGCATTCCATTGTAGAATGCGTAATACATGTATGCGCTTTTTGGAAGCCCAAGAAATGGCACCTCCTCCAAGCAAGAACACCCAACCACTAGTAGAAGATGAATCTTCTTGGTTGATCCAACTAGCATCGGTATAACCTTCTAATATAGAAGGATGTCCACTATAACACAAACCATAGTCTATAGTACCTTTTAAGTACTTGAACACCCTTGTTATAGCATGCCAATGCTTTGTCTACTAGGATTACTAGTGAACTGCTCAATCTTCCAACCGCATAAGCAATATCAAGGTCGAGTGCACATAAAGCATACATCAAATCGCCAACGGCTTTTGAAAGTATTCGAGCCGCGACACAGGTTTACCAAGATTTGATACAAGTTTCTCGGTAGGATCCATGGGAGTACTAACTTTAGAACAATTATCACAATTAAATCTCTTGAGAATTTTCTCAATATAATGAGATTGTGATATTGCAATTCCCTTGTTCATCCGTTTAATCTTTATACCAAGAATTACATCGGCTTCTCCTACGTCCTTCATCGAAAACTTTGATGACAAAAACTTCTTAGTTTTATCAACTACATTTTGGTCGGTGCCAAAAATCAACATGTCATCTACATATAGACGGATGATTACACCTTTACCGGATTCATCAAATCTGCTATATACACATTTGTCGGACCGATTTAATACAAAACCATTCGACAAAACAACCTCATCAAATTTTTGATGCCACCGCTTAGGTGCTTGCTTCCGCCCATACAATGACTTAATTAACTTACATACCTTATACGCTCATTACCTCGGGCATAACAAATCCTTCAGGTTGCTTCATATACACTTCTTCTTCCAAATCACCATTTAAAAATGCTGTTTTGACATCCATTTGATGGATCAATAGATTACGAATAGCTGCCAAAGCTATCGAAATCTAATAGTAGTGATACGAGCAACCGGTGCATAGGTATCGAAGTAATCGATCCCTTCCTTTTGTCTAAAGCCTTGGATTACCAATCGAGCTTTAAACTTGTCGATAGTTCCATCGACTTTCATCTTCTTTTTGAAGATCCATTTGCACCCCAAAGGTTTACAAATGCCGGTGGTAAATCGATAAGACCACGTATTATTTCCACAATAGAACCAATCTCATCATCGATGGCTTCTTTCCAAAAACCGGCGTCTCGAGATTTTATTGCTTCATCATAGGTTCTTGGATCCTCCTCTATACTATAACAGTAAGAGTATTGAGATTCAATTTGATCTCTTGATCCCATAACTAATTAATATAGTTGAAAATCAGAACCATATGATTTAGCTTTCCTTGTTCTTTTACTTTTACGAGGTTTGGGTGTCTCACTTGGTACCTCAATCAAATGATCATTCATTTGAGATTCAAATTCAAATACTTATCAATTCTTAACTTAATGGTGAATAAATATTCAACCAAAGCAAGTAGATCCGCATACTCACAACACATTATTAAATGCGTGGCTATGCATTTGAACAAACTCACAACGCTTCTAATGATGGTGGCTATGTTCAAAATGGGATAATCTTACATTAAGAATTGAAAGCCTTTCGAAATATTACATTTTCCACCGAGCATGCCATTACGAAGAATTGATAACAACAGAAGAAATCATATAAATAGAACTAGAAATTTTATTTAAATTCAACATAAACATCCCATTATAACCAAATCCTACAAATACACCAAACTTCGATAAGGTAAACTTATCGGATTCATATACTTGTTTGTATCCACACTTGTTCAATACAGGACCAGAAATGAAGTTTTAGTACATACAATACATTAAACAAAGAAATAGTTTTTCCCGAACTGAATTTCAACACCACACTTCTTTTCCTTGAATAGGAGCGGAATGGTCATCACCCATGTAAAGAACAGATCCGTCTTCCATTGGTTCATATGTCTTAAACCAATAACGATCTTTACAAACATGAGTTGTGGCACCGGAATCAATCCACCACGCAATAGCATCATCCTTGGTCTTCAGAATGGTCCTTAGACCCCTTTCCCGAACCACTTGTGCTTGCGCCTTTCTTGTTGTTTCCAACACGACAATCCTTCTTAAAGTGACCAGTTTTGCCACACTTCCAACATGCCAATTTAGGCTTCTTGTTGGAACCAGAACCATTGTCATTGAAACTACGTTTCTTTCCTTTGTTTTTATTGTTTCCACCCTCATCAATCATATTGACCGAGGGTCCAGCAACTTCTTTTCCTTTGCCTTTGTCATCCTCTTGCGCCCTAAGAGATTCCTCTATGCGCAAGTGACTACCAAGTTGAACCAAAGACAGATCGTCTTTACCATGTTTCAAAGTGTGTTTGAAATCCTTCCAGGAGGGAGGCAACATATCAATCACACTTGAAACCGATATTGACTCATCCATCTTCAACCCATGTTGAGTATATTGTCCAAGGATTCTAAGGAGTTCATTGAATTGTTCCATGACAGGTCTTGAATCGACCATCTTGTAATTATTAAAATTACTCACAAGGAACTTCTTACTAGAAGCATCCTCTCTCGCTATGTACTCGATTCAAGAGAATCCCATAACTCTTTGCAGATTCCTCATTTTGATAGATGTCAAAGAGAGAATCGTACATACCGTTTAATATGTGTCCTCTGCAGATGTAGTCGTCGTTTTCCCACTTTGATCTACGTCTGATTGCCTCCAAGTTGTCATCTTCAAGCAATTCCGGAATAGGGGTAGAAAGAACATACACCACCTTTAATGTTGTTAAAAGGAAGTGCATCTTCTTCTGCCAACGCCGGAAATCTTGTCCTTCAAATTTGTCTAGCTTTCCAAACTTGTTCGTCATCTCCTTCAAAGTACTTCCACCAGCCATGAGTATCACCAAATACTTTATTCGTTTGTAGGGGAAATAGGGTCTTGATCTTGATACTAAGGCCGGATATATGATTGAATCGTGTATAATCCACTTTCCGTATAAAGTATTTCGACCCTTAATGCCCGGGTTACACAAAATCTTTATTGGGATAAGACAATCACACAATTTGTTTTCTAGGCAAAGAGAACAAATCAAAACCTTGAGAATTGTTTGCTTTCGTTATATTGTTGTATCACTTGTGTTTTTCATGTATGTACAACTGAGATCAATCTCTGTATATATACAGATGGAGAGGTATCAGTAAAAGGGTATAACCAAAAGACATGACTTTAGCCAAGTGATGTGTCTTTTCAGTTTGAACTGGCACCTGTTCAGGAACTGCTCGGCCGAGTCAAGGGACTCGCTCGGCCGAGCAAAGATGTCCCATGACAATTTGCCCAGCTGCACGGCCGTGTCATTTGAACTGCACGGCCGTGCTGTTCATACTGCTCGGCCGAGCAAGGCATATGCCTCGGCCGAGCAAGGCCCGAAACTTGGACAATGCCATGCTCGCTGCTCGGCCGAGTCAAGGACTCTGCTCGGCCGAGCACATCAAAGAAATGTGCTACCCTTTAACTTTTACTTCTTTATTGAGGTTGACTTCGTTTTAGCTCAAACGAGTGTGTACTCCACACTTTCCCTTACTCGTATCCGAGTCTAATACGAATCACATTGATCTCTTAGTAAATCACCATTACAATAAAATAAGTTGAGTGATACTAAAATCACCAACAGCTCGGGCACACACCCACCTTGCCCCTAGACCTTGAGTTCAGTGGCGAAGCCACATTGTAAGCAAGGGCCCCCTTGTCTTTTGAAAGTTAACATTGTTCTACCTAATAATTAGAAATAAATAAATTTTAGCACTAAAAGTTAAGAAAATTCCAATTTCGACCCCCTTTTCTTGAAGAAAAAATAACACTAAATTGTAATTTTGACCCCCTTCTAGTTTTACTATGTTATTATGTAACATTTTACGTCTATAATATTATATCCCCCTTTTTGAAAAAATGGCTTGTGACCCTTTGGCACCATTAATAAAGAGTCCTTGTGAACATCTGTTGCACATTCATTTATTAGTACTGCAGTACCCTTTCATTGAAATTTTACACCTCGTTTGTGGCCTATTGTTCATGAGAGCAGGTACGGTACCTGCTAAGCTTCTGTTGCAACTAACTACAGCCTTCCAAGAGGGTGGACTACGTGACAGAAGTGGAACTTTTTTCTACAAGGATCATCTACACAAAATAAATGTACCTGTTTTAGCAATTGCTGGTGACCAAGACTTAATTTGTCCACCTGAAGCTGTATATGGTAATATATTACTCTTACTTTTTTACTTGTCTTCGTCTTTCCCGAAGCTGTCATGTCCTGTGGCGAAGCCACATACTCCCTCAGTCCCAAAATGACAAGTCTCATTTCCCTTTTTTGTTTGTCCCAGAAAGTTAGTCCCATTTCCAAAATTAAGGCTTCAAACTTACTGAATTTTCAAAACTTACAATGTAACCTTAAATGTTTGAAAAGTCAAATGGGACTATCATTTTGGAACGGAGGGAGTATTAGGCAAGGGGGTCATTTGACTGACTTGTTTTTTAAAACCTACCATTTTATTACCTTTCAAGATGCAAAAATTTATCTTTTAGCAATAAAATAATAAAAAAAAAAAAAAAAAAAATCAGTTTTGACCCCCTTTTCAAAGAAAAATGACACTATATTGTAATTATGACCCCTTAAAACAAAATCCTGGCTGTGCCATGGGTCAGGTTTCTCACTTTTATATCCTTTTTCAATGAGCAGAAACAATCAAGCTGCTCCCTGAGCATCTAATTACATTCAAAGTAATTGGTGAACCTGGTGGTCCACATTATGCTCACTACGATCTCGTGGGTGGTCGATTGGTTTGTTATTATCCGTGTTCTTATTTTCTTGCCTTTTTTGCCCCCTTTTCAGTTTTGTTTAATTAAGAATCCCATATTTAAGGATGTTCATTTAACTACGTCTCAATAATTTGCAGGCAGCCGATCAGTTATATCCAGATATAGTAAAGTTTCTCATTCAACATGACAGGACTTGATTCTTAAAGGATGGTGTGTACATATCTTCATCCATTACAAGTCTATGCTCCCTGAATATTTTTGTCAATGGGCAAAGCTACGCGGATCGATGGAAGTGTGAGACAAAGAACATTATCTAACCTTTATGAACTATGAGAGGAAATGGTATGTTGTTGTATCCAATTTTAGTAATAAATGCCTGAAAAATCATAGGCATCTGTCTGAAATTTTTGTTTCTTAATGTAATTGATTAGTTGTAGCATCTTTCTGAATAATGTGTAAATTTGGAGAGTACAAATGTTCATGTTGATGAAATAAATCATCATTCCTGTATTTAAATCATAGGCATCTGTCTGAAATTTTTGTTTCTTAATGAAATTTTTGTTTCTTAATGTAATTGATTAGTTGTAGCATCTTTCTGAATAATGTGTAAATTTGGAGAGTACAAATGTTCATGTTAACGTTATTATTCTCACCCCTTTAAATTTCCTCCCTCCCCCCCCCCACCCACCATTTCTCTTTCAAACCATCCTTCTCAAAACCAAGAAAAAAAATGTCTCTAAGAACTAGACCATCCCCCTCTTCTCCGACCGATACACCACCACCGGTAACACCGACATCCTTGCCGCCGCCACCACCACCACCATCGTCTTCCTTATCCCAACGCGCACTATCCCAAACCCTAACAAGCACGGCCCACCTCGCCAACCTCCTCCCCACCGGCACCCTCTTAGCCTTCCAACTCCTCACACCAATCTTCACCACCAACGGCACGTGTGATTCCGCCACCCGCCCGTTGACTCTTCTCCTCCTCCTCCTCCTTGCCCTCTCCTGCTTCCTTGCATGCTTTACCGACAGCGTAAAGTCAACCGATGGTCAAGTTTATTACGGGTTTGCCACCTTCAAGGGTATGTTTCTCTTTGACTATGTGGGTCCCATTGAGACCAGGCTCCCGGACTTGAGAAAGTATAGGGTGAGATTCATTGATTGGGTTCACGCAGTGTTATCGGTTCTCGTATTTGCGGCGGTGGCTATGAGGGATAGGAATGTGGTGAGTTGCTTTTATGGGGAAATGCCTGGGCATCAAACTCAGGAGGTTTTGGATATTGTTCCTATTGGTATTGGCCTCATTTGCAGCTTGTTGTTTGTTGTTTTTCCTACCACTAGACATGGCATTGGTTTCCCCGTTTCTGCTACTCTTCCCAAATAATTCTTTCTCATTCGACTTAATTATTTGCTATGAAATATATAATCTCGCCTTCTTTCTTTCTCATTTTTACCCTTTCGGTATCGGATTTTAATTTAGAGATCCTTTATTATCAGTATAATAATTGTTATATTTTGAATTTTATGGTCAACTAGTGACGATTATTTGTTCTTCCGTATTGATTTTTACTTTTTCTAGTACAAATGATATACTCCCTCCGTCCCATTAGTATTAGCACAAACACTGTTTGTGCGGGAATTAAGGAATATGATATTTTAATAAAATGTTGTGAGTGTAAAAGAATGAGTGGAGAGAGAATGAGTGGAGGGTGTAATAAATTATAATGGTGTTGTGAGTATTAAAATAATGTAGGAGAGAGAATGAGTGGAGTTGGGTGAATATTTTATTAATATAAAGTTTCCTTTTTGGAAGTGTGCGGATATTAGCGGACGCCAAAAGCGAAAGTGTGTGCTAATATTAGCGGGACGGAGGGAGTATATATATACTCCCTCCGTCCCAATAAAAGCTTCACTAATTTCCTAAAAGGACGTCCCGTTAGAAGCTTCACCTTTCCTAAAATGGCAAAGAATCTTTACTATTCCACCCACTCATTCTCTCTCCTATTTTATTATTACACTCACAACATTTTTCAAATTTACTATTTCCTCCACTCATTCTCTCTCCTATTTTACTATTACAATCACAACATTTTCTTCACCCTTAATTTGCGTGTCGGGTCAAAATGGTGAAGCTATTATCGGGACGGAGGGAGTATATATATATATATATGTATATATATATATATATATATATGTATATATATATATGTATGTATATATATATATACTCCCTCCGTCCCATAAGTCTTAGGAATTTTTGAAATGACACGGAAATTAAGGAATATTATTATAGTATTAGGAGAGAGAATGAGTGGAAGAAGTGTTGTGAGTGTGAAAAATTAAATAGGAGAGAGAATGAGTGGAGGGAATAATAAATTATAATGGTGTTGTGAGTATTAATGTAGGAGAGAGAATGAGTGGAGAGAATAGTGATTTAAGGTTTCCATTTTGGGAATTCTTAAGTCTTATGAGACGCCCAAAATAGAAAGTTTTCTTAAGACTTATGGGACGGGGGGAGTATGTATATATATATACTCCCTCCGTCCCGCCAAGAGTGTCACCCTTTTAGGGGTGGCACGCAAATTAAGAAAAAGTGTGGGAAGAAAAAATGTTGTGAGTGTAATTTGAAAATATGAGAGAGAATTAGTGGAGAAAATAGTGAATTTAAAAAGTGTTGTGAGTGTAGAGGAGAGAGAATTAGTGGAGGGAATAGTGGATGGATAATGAATATTAATAAAATATTTCCTTTTTAGGAAAGGGTGACGCTTTAAACGGGACACCCTTTTGGGTAAAAAGTGACGCTTCGAGTGGGACGGAAGGAGTATATATATGTATATATATATATATATATATATATATGTATATATATATATATATATATGTATATATGTATATGTATATGTATATATGTATATAGAAGGAGTATATATATGTATATATATGTATATGAATATATATATATATATATATATATATATATATATATATATATATATATATATATATATATATATATATATATATATATATATATATATATATATATATATATATCCAAAATCTTGAAAAAAAACTAGTTTTTTGTAATATAAGAAAAAAACTAGTTTTAAAACACTAAGTCTAACTAAAAAGAGTGATGAGCTGTTCTGAAAATTAATTTTTTTATAACATTTTGAAAAAAAATTAGTTTTTCACAAGAGTTACTCATATACTCCCTCCGTCCCGCTACAAATGAGACACTTACTGTTTACGCGTGAATTAAGGAAAAAAATAATAATATAAATGTTGTGAGTGTAAAAGTAAAATAGGAGAGAGAATGAGTGGAGGGAATAGTAAATTATAATGGTGTTATGAGTATTAAAATAATGTAGGAGAGAGAATGAGTGGAGGGAATAGTAAAGATTCTTTGCCATTTTAGGAAGTGTGTGATTTGTAGCGGGACGCCCAATGAGAAAAGTGTGTGAATTGTAGCGGGACGGAAGGAGTATATATTATACAATACATGGTCCAAAAACCGCCACACATAAGTGGTAGTTCAGATTGAAAGTTGGAAAATTGATCTGACGGTCAGAACTATTCCCCTTCCCAACCGCCAACCTGTTTTAACTCCCCACTACTTCAAAAAACTGCAACGCAATCCCAAATTCCCAAATCAAACATAATCCCTAGGCAAATCGAAATAATTCAAAACAGTATTGACTCGATCTTCAAAAGGAACAGAAGAATTATAATGCATACAGTATTTGGACGGGCAATTCCAGGAGCCTTTGATTACCTCGCCGCCAGGCTAGAAATAGAAGGATGCCTTTAGGCCGTGATTGACGACGGTCTCCCAGAGGGGCTCGCCAAGTCACCATTTGGGTTCTTTGCTGGCCAATGTGAAGGTGTCGCCGGTGACGGGATCGCGAAAATAGTTGTTGATAATTCCGTGGTAATATGGGTATAATCCGGTAACAATGGAATAGTGATTGGGGAAGGTTAGGGTTGGAAAGACGGGGATGAGACCGGTTTCGGCTTGAGTGCCGTACTTGATGAGGCGGTGGATGTTGGAGGTAGGGGTTTTGAATTGGTAGCCGAATCGGAAGCCGTCGGCGGAGATGAGGATGACGACTGGATGAGTGAGTTTGTTGAGTGGGCGGGCAAGGTGGGTGGTGGTGGATAGAGGAGTTGGGTTAGGGTGGTGGTGGGAGGTGGAGAAGAAGAGGATTGCGAGGGAGAGGGAAATGCAGGTGGTGAGGAGGAGAGAGAAACGGAGGACGGTGGTGGAAGTAGGAGTGGGTGCGGTGGGAGAGAAGAGGAGGGGGGCAGTGGGATTTGAAGTCACCATGATCAGGTAGGTGGGGAAAGTGTAGGTTTTGGAAGTAGAAGTAGGAGGAGTGAGAGGCAGAAACAGAGGAGGGAGAAGATGCCAAAAATGGGTGTGGGAGGCTGCCAGATTTTTTTCCAGATCTGTTTCTTTGTTGGATCTGATTTTGTATTTGTTTTCCATTGTTTGGTTTGGTTTGGTGTTGTTGTTAGTGATGGTTGAGAGATGGTGGAGGTGGGCTGGTGGTGATGGTAATGGGATGGTAGCGCCAGTGATTGTGGGAGGCTGCCGAATTTCAAGAGGTGGAGGAGGGCGTCGGTTGGAGGAGGGCGGCAGTTGGGGGAAGAAGAAGAAGGTAGAGAGAGAGAGAGAGAGAGTGTGTGGGTGTGTGTATGTTTTCTTAGAGAGAAAGAAAAAATAAGATAAAAATGAGATAATAACTCAATGGACCTCCTGAAGTTATATTTTGTACACTTTAACCCTTAATACTTCCACCTCAGCCTATTTTATAAAATTTTAATGGTCAAATAGATGGTCAACTAACGGAATGACGACATCACAAAAAAAAAAAGTAGGTTAAGGGGGTAAAAAAAAAAAATACATTCAGGACCAAAACAAAAAAAATGACTATAGGTTGGGCACGAAATAAATTTGAATATTTTTAACCATTTAGTTTGGGGCGGAGGGAGTAAGATTAAATCCACTTTGGCCTTCAACCTTAAAACTGTTCTCTATTTTTGTTTGGTGATAGTTCTCTGGATCATCAAGAGAAGCATAACTTTTTGTCCTCTATTTTTAGCATTCTTTAATGTATTTACTGATGTTTATTAGTTTCATCCTATCTATCATCTCTTAGTCATGGTGTCTCTTCTTTGAAAGACAAACTACTTAGAACAACCATCCACTACCGACCAGGGGCGGAGCCAGGGGGGCTGGAGGGGGCACTTGCCCCCCCCCCCCAGCGGCGGAAGTGCAGTGGAATTTTTTTATTTTTTTTTGCCCCCTATGTTTTTTTGTTATATATAATTAACTTCAAGATTAACACTAGTGAGTGGTGCGGTTCAAAGGTAGAAGGGGTGAAGTTAAAGCCTTTGGTGTTTCCTTTCAAATCCATGTTCGAGCTCTGCTACCTACATTTTCAATTAATTTTATTTGTCCTCCATCTTTGTTATTCTCTCTCTCTCCATTTCTTTCTCTTAACAGTTTTGTTTTTCTCTTTCTCCTAATTTTCTCACATTTTTTCAATCTTAATTAATTAGTTAGGCTTTTCCCATTTTTTTGTTTTTGGTCTTTCTTCCTATTATCCCAAGTTTAATTAGCAAATTTGAATTTCTTTTTTGTACGAGTAATATATTTTAATAAATTGTTTGCGTTAAATAATTCAACATTATTTCAATCGTTCTTTGAATTACTTACTTTTATCATTTTTGTTAACTTTCTTAATTCTTTACATTTTTAACTAAAATACATTGTATTTCATGGATCCGACCCATTTTTTATTTGTCCGACCCGAATTTTTTTCCCAGGGGCGCTGCCCCCGAACCCCCGTGTAATCTTTCCCCCCCCCCTCGGGCAATTCCTGGCTCCGCCCCTGCCACCGACAAAAGTAATTGATAGGCTATTGACTCCTTTATCCGTTACAAGGAATCAACTCAGTTTAAATCAATTAAGTCAGTCAATTGGTCTAATTAATATCTATAATGAGAGCAAAGTTGGGGGTATTGGTCTATTTAATATCTATAATGGAGAGCAAAGTTGGGGAGTTACATTTGTTTTTCTGACATTAAGAGATTATTGTAATTGCAAATATTGTATGTCAGTGAATGTGATGGGGGGTTAGTCTATTCAGGTGTACAATGATGTAATTAGGCGTACCAATCAGTCACTGATGATTACTTAAGTTTTTTTTTAAGAGGATATTTTCTACTTAAATTTTTAATTTGGGTGGTTGTTCATACCGTTTCCCATGACATGGTGCACTCTTATATTCTTCCACATTATAAGTTTAATACTTCAATCTGGCATTTGAATTTTCATTTACTATCGAGTTGATACACGAGTTAAGAATGCAATATCTATTTGTAGTTTGTGATTTTTACTACTCTATTTTAATGAATTTTGAGATATTGAGGTGATTTTAATGGTGTTCATCTTTTAATTTTCTTCAATTAACCATCATGCATACTGTTCATGAGCTGCATACTGTTCATGAGCCGCATACTGTCCCTGTGCCAGTGGCACGGGTAAGAGAATACTAGTATATATACATAAAAGAGCGAATAATGAACAAGTCAAATCAATTATACATGCCGCCGAGGCACAAATCTCATATGCCGAGCAAGGCATCCAACAAGGCCGAGCAAGACCTCCTTTGAAGACAAGGAGCCCCACCTCGTTCTCCATATAACGAGGAAATGTGCTTCACCACCTTTATAATTCTCTTCCTCGGCTCAATGTAAGCCGACCAGGCCACGTTCGATGAGAAAACCTGCCTCCAAAGGCGGACGTGCATATACTACTATCTAATTCTACTATAAGGATTGTGAACAGTTATAATCCTTCTAGGATTATAACCTTATCTCACACGATTTCTTATTCAACATGGACTCTACAAGGATATGCCTATACATATAAGCCATAATTCACATTATTTTGGTAACACATATTTTGACTCTAAACTCTTGTTAATTGATTTATCTCTCTAAACACAAATACTTACTCTCACGCCGGAGGGCCTTCGCCGGTGAAGCCCCGGCTTAGTTTACGTGTCTGTTCATCTTTTCAGGCCATTCAATTATCCAGGATACAACCTGCCGCTAGATTTGGACTGATCCAAACATTTTTGGCATTATTAGTTTGGTTCCATTGCTGGGAAGCGATTCGAAATACCCATTGAATAGCTTGAAAAATTCTCATTCCACTCTCCTAATCCAAATGGAAGACGGACATACCGCTAGTATTACTCCTAAACATGATAACGTTCTTGTGGAAGAGACTCATGGCAACAAAAGGACTGCTTTTCCTCTCATCAATGGGGAATTACCTCCTCCACCGCCACTGATTAACGGACTGCCGCCCCTGGGAATGAATATGAGTTCTAGGGGTCAGACGATAACCGACACAGCATAGACGAACCCTCCTCGTCGTCAGCACCGAGGAAGGCCTGTAGGTAGCTAGACGACGAGGAATGCTGCCCAGGGAGGAACTGGGTTCCCCCCCCACAGGTTGATCGCATAACTCTACTGCATCAACAAATGAAAACTTTGCAACACATTTATGAAACGTAAAATGACTTGCTACAATTAGATCCTGAACATTCTCTGGATGAATTCATGAGGCCGACGAGGACTGGAAATTCCCTTGGAGGGCAGAGTCAGGTTGACAGGCGTGGTAGTCAGGGGAATAGAGAAAATCTTCCTCGTGGCCAACATACCCCTCATCATGGCATCTTTGGTAGATCCAGACAAAACCCCCAAGATGTCCCTCCTCGTCATAAGGCACCTGGACATGGTAACACAAGAATCGAGGTAGAATTGAGAAGTCCTTTGAACCACCAAAGGGAACAGGAGGTTGATTCTGCTGACTTGAGAGCAAGGCTTAGTCAGGCAAGGCAAAAATCCCCCGCTCGTCGTAACCCCTCTCCTCGTCATAGGAGCCCTCCTCGTCATAGGAGCCCTCTTCGATCGAGGAGCCCCCCCTCCATCACAGGACTCCTCCCCATTCAGAATTGGCACCCAGAAGGGACAACACACCATCTGGACATTGGGACAATCACAAAGAACATATAGAACATATTAGGGTGAATGGGCAGCGAAACAAAGAAAGGACCCACCGTAACTCTCATGTTAGCTCGAGGATTGATGCACGAGAATTACTGCTCTTGAAAAAGAGACTAGATAAGTTGGAAATGGGGAGAAAGAAAGTGGATGATGATAATACCAGTGCCACCCGTCCTTTCTCTCAATGAATTAATGATCTACCTCCCAATCCTGCTCTTAAAATCCCAAGTTTTGAAAAATATGCGGGAACCACCGATGCACGGGACCATGTGCAAAGTTTTGAATCCACCATGGCCCTCCTCACCAAGGCAGATGACATTCTCTGCAAGGCTTTTGCGAGTACCTTCTCCGGAACAGCTTTGTCCTGGTTCCGTGAGCAAAAGAAGGGAAGCATCGATAGCTGGAAAATAATGAGGAGCAGGTTCCTGAACCACTTTGCCACAGTATTGAAGAGGAAGAAAAGATTGACTAACCTTGCTAACATTGAGCAAGGGAATAATGAAACCACTCTGAGTTACTACAATCGATTCAGAACCATGGCAGACCAAGTGGAGGAGAGCTTGACAGACCGGGATGTTATTGTTTGCTTTAATTCCGGATTGAGATCCGGACAATTGATCTATGAACTTTGTGCCAGAGAGCCTAAGTCAAAATCTTATTTGTACAATGTGGCTTACACCATAGCAATGGCAGAAGAGAAAAGTAAGAAAAGGTCTGAGAAACCAGAAGCAGAAGCAGCTGGCACCAACCAAGCCTCAAACGAAAGTGGCTATAAGGGGAAGAATAGAACTCGGACTACTGAAAAAGCCAAGGTTTTTACCCCCTCACCAAATCTATTACGGAGATCATGCAATTGGTAAACCTACCAGATTCCAGACCACTTAGTGATAAATCGAAACATGTCCGGAACAATTCCAATTACTGTGCCTTCCACAAGGACCATGGACATGACACGGAGAATTGCATCTCCCTTAAAAGAATAATCCAGAGATGGGTGGATGAAGGCAAGCTCGATTGCTACGTTATGAGGAAAGATAACAAGCAAAGAAGAGATGACGATGACGAAAATGATGAAAGGGAAGATAGGCCTCCTAGGGTTAAACTCCATGTCAAACGAGAGGAGACCGTTTCCAATAAAAAACTGAAAGACCAGATCCATGAGCTGAGTAAAGTCTATCACATCCCCGCGTGGATTCATAAGGAGGAGAAAGTCATCAACTTCTCCCCTAATGAGCTAGCCGGAAGTCGCGCGGCTCGCGAACAACCCTTGGTAATAAAAGGGAGGATTGACAACTGTGAATTCGAGAGACTCCTCATAGACTCGGGGGCCTCCCGAGATATTATGTATTACTTCACCTTCCAGAAAATGAATCTGAAGGATAGCATGCTGGAGCTATACTCCGGAAGAATAGAAGGCTTCACCAACCACAAAAATCAGCGCTATGGGGACAATTGACTTATTGCTGAAAGTGGGTGATCATTATGTTGTTTTTTTGTATTTTGGATTTAGGTACAGGGGTTGGGAAGTAAATAAAAGAAACATTAAAAAATATGCTCATTTTAACGACGGAATAGCGACGGATTTTTCGTCGCTATTTAATTTAAAAAATTTTAAAATTGATGCGGGATGGATTTTTAACGACGGAAATTGTAATTGTAACTTTACTGACGGACTATTCCGTCGGTAAAAAATCTTTACCGACGGATTTGAAAATATTTTATAGTAAAATTTGTCGCCCTTTAATTTTAATTAGCGACAAAATTTTTACTTCAGCGACGGAAAAATCCGTCGCTATATTACCAACAGACATTAATTTCCGTCGTTAGGAATTTACCGACGAGGGTTTTAGCGTGGGAATTTTTTCGTCGCTAATCCGTCGCTAAAGGATTTAGCAACGGATTATTTAACTTTAGCGACGAATATTTCCGTTGCTAAATTGCTGTTTTCTTGTAGTGATTACTTTTAATCCTTCAAAGTATAAAATATTAATTTTACCCCTTAAATAGTAAAAATATTTTCAATTAAATCCACATGTGCATGACACATGTCGATTTAGCAGGAAAATCTAACATTTCGTCAAAAAAACCTTAATTGCTAGTTTTTCATATCTTTATGCCCTGATCTGCTAGTTTTAGAACTTAATACCCCATCTTACGAACGACTCCCAAACTTCATCCCTTGTTTATCATTTGCCCTTATTTTTCCCATATGATTATAAGATTCAGTGTTCTAACTTAAAGGTCCTGTAATAAATTCAGTTTTGAGCTTATGTAAAACATTTATTTATAGAGGTAGGGAACAAAATATTCATTTTGGGATGACGTGATTTAGAGGGATAGTGGTCGTTTAGTGGAATGTCGGCAATTGATAATATTAGACATGAATTGAGTATTTTTCACCGTACGAGTATGTGTAACTATAGCTATGTACGTGCATGGTTAATGTTGGGCCCTACATTTTCAATCAACATGTTTGCAACTTACGCCTAAACAACTTGGTACTAACAACTTGGGTTGTTCTGTTTACAACTTGGTTTTTACAGGTTGGGACGCATAACGCTTTTCCTATTTTATAGGGAACGTGCCAAAGACCAGTTCAACCACGTTTCTTCAGCAAGCCAACGACTATCTCTTTCCCAACGGATGAGTGCGGATAAATCTCCAAGGATAAACCTCAATTCCGAGTTTGTAGGCCCTCATTGTTATTTAGTTTTATTCTTGAGGTATAAAAGGGGACATACACTGTAAATTCACACACGCACTACACTAGCCTAAGCTCCCTTTTTATACGCTCTTAGCATTGTAATCTCAAGAAAATTCTTAGTAAACTTTCGGTCAAGGCAGGAGCCACATCCTTCCGGGGTTTTGTGCCGGCGAACAAGTTGTTCAAGGGCTTTCCCTAGTCAACAAATGTCTTGTGTCCATTTCTATTCAACTTGATAGTCATTGTACCTAGATTCATATCACTTTAGTCACTTTTCCCATCATACAAATCTAATTGTTGAAATTTGACCAAAACAATTTGGCGCCGTCTGTGGGAAACTTTGATTATCTAAGTAGAAATGGTTAATCCATCTTCCAGCAGTCAGAGTCGGCCGCTTCCTGTTTCCAATGCCCAAGGCAACCCTCCTCCAAGTGCAGAAGCTGTCAACTTGGAGATAATGTCCAACATGGCGGACATGATGAGGAAAATAGGCGATCGGTTGGATGATCAGGAGCGTACGAATACAATGATCTTCAATGCCATTGATAGTCTGCGTAAAGGGAAGCAAGCGGAGACTCAAGTATCTGCTCCATTTTCACCTTTACTTCCTAGATCTTTGTTTGGTGCAGGTACAGGACCGAGCCATGTTGGAGATATCCCGATGTCCAACACCTTGCCAGCGGAAAGCACGATTGTGACATCCATTCCAATTGAGCAACCAAGATTCGGCCTATCAGCTAGCCAATCCGCGCTATCATCTTGCTACACTTATGCTACACCCTCAGTGGGGCAAACAGGAAGTTTCTTTAATGCTTTCGATACTTTCGCACCTCAAGTTAATAATGCTCCTCTTTTCGCAGAAAACCAACTTGTTAAGGAAATGCAAACCATTAAGGAGTTGCTCCGAAGCGTGCCTGGAGTCAACTTGCCATATCACCAAGTCTCTCCAACTTGCTACAACGAGTCTCATTTTGTGCCAGCGATAGCCAGTGTGGAGATCCCGAAGAAGTTCTCAGTCCCTCATATGAAGAAGTATGACGGAAGTACCGATCCAGCAGAGCACGTGTTGCTGTATCAAGAGTCAATGGATATCATAAGTATCCCTCCTATGTTTAAAGAAGCATGTTTTTGCAGGGGCTTTGGCTCAACCTTGTCAGGACCGGCCTTAAAATGGCTAACAGGGCTTCCTCTAAACTCTATTTCATCTTATGCTCAACTTGTCAATATGTTCATTAATCAGTTTTCATGCAACAGGGCATTTGACAAGTTGACTAGTGATCTTTATAGAATTGTACAACAGCCTAATGAAAGTCTCAAAGAGTATTTGCACAGGTTCAATAAGGAGGCAGTGACTATACCCAACTTGGACGTGTCCACAGCAACGGAGGCATTCCGCATAGGCTTGAAGAAGAGCTCATTGTTTTACAACGAGTTGGTGATGACCCCTGCGAAACAACTTGAAGAAATCAGAACCCGGGCCTTGCCTTACATCCGATTGGAGGAAGATAGCTTGGCAATGGGGAAATCAACTGGGAGGACTCCTACTCCTCTATTTGAACCCTCTGACAGACGATCGGACTCCCATCACCCTAAGTCCAACAGGGGCAAACCCCCTGTTAAAACTGAACCTTCTAGAATTCATGTTGTAGATGATGATCAGGAAGGTGATGATAATGATTATCCACAAATCTCTGAATACTGCTTTTCTGTGGACATTGCAGGAATCTTATGCGCCATGGGAAATCTTGGAGATAAAGCGAGATGGCCCAAGAAGAATGACCAGTCAACAACTTGGAAGGACAAGTCCAAGTGGTGCGCATTTCATGAAGATTTCGGGCATACCACCGAGAACTGTTTCGCTTTGAGGAAGGAGATTGCTCATTTGTTGTCCAAGGGTCTTCTCAAGGATTTGTTGGGCAAGAAGAGGGTCAGGAGTGAGTCCAAAGAACCTGGTTCAGAGGAGCAATCTAGGCCCGAGAAAGTTGCACCCCCTCCGGCCACCAAGGTAGTGAATGTTATCTCAGGTGGGTCTCATATTTGCGGCACAACTTACTCTGCCGCCAAGCGTCATGCCAAGAGCTCTAAGGAAGATCAATCAGAATTGCCTATAAGGCGCCGCGACTTCACAGACGGTCATATCATTTCTTTTGAAGATGAAGATAAAGACAACACGTTGGACCCTCATCATGATGGTCTAGTTGTTCAGGTGCAGATTGCTAATTGTGTGGTCAAGCGGATCCTGATCGATGGTGGCAGTTCAGTCAACATCATCTTTACTCATGCTCTTGAAGATATGGGTATTCCTTTGTCTGAAGTTGTGAAGAACTCATCCGTACTGGTAGGGTTCAGTGGTGAGGTGAAACAGACAGTCGGTGAGATCAAGTTGCCCATCTACCTAGAAGGTATGAATTCCATGGAGAGGTTTTGTGTGATTGAATGCTCTTCTTCATACAATGTCATATTGGGAAGGCCTTGGATCCACAACATGAAGGCCGTGCCATCGACTTACCATCAATGCGTCAAGTTTCCAACACCTTGGGGTGTTGCCAAGTTGAAGGGAAACCAGCAAGTCTCTAAGGAATGTTACAAGATCAACATGAAAGCAAGCTCGACCCCTCGGCAAGCATAGCAATTAAAGAAAAAGGCCCAGGACATTCTTGAAGCGGTGGAGCACGATACAAAAGCGTTCTGTTGATGCATCAAAACCTGAGGCCCAAGTGCAAGTTGGGATAGACCTACCGTCCGAAATCGAAGAGGAGTTGATCGAGTTCCTGAAAAGCCAGAGATGCTGTTTCGCTTGGAAACATGAGGACATGACAGGGATAAGCAAGGATATTATTACTCACAAGTTGAACATCGATCCGACCATCCGTCCTGTCCGTCAAAAAAGAAGGAAGTTTGCCCAAGAGCGGAATCAGATCATTAAGGATGAAGTTGAAAGGCTGCTGAAGTCCAAGATGATCAGAGAAGTTCAGTATCCAAAGTGGTTGGCTAACGTTGTAGTGGTGGAGAAGAAGAATGGCAAGTGGCGAGTATGCGTGGACTTCATCGACTTGAACAAGGCCTGTCCAAAGGATCCATTCCCTCTCCCTCACATTGATTCTCTTGTTGATGAGACAGCTGGCCACGACATCTTGACGTTCATGGATGCATCTTCCGGGTATCAACAAATTCAAATGGAACCTTCGGACCAAGAAGATACAGCATTCATGACTCCGGAAGGTATATATTGTTATATTTCTATGCCGTTTGGTCTTAAAAATGCAGGGGCAACCTACCAAAGGTTGGTAAACAAGATGTTCAAAGATCAACTTGGCAAGACGATGGAGGTCTACATAGACGACATGGTGGTCAAATCCAAACACATTGAGGATCATGTAGAGCACCTTCTTTGAGGCATTCAACATCTTGAAACCCTTCAACATGAAGCTCAATCCGTGAAGTGCAACTTCGGAGTTAGAAGCGAGCAAATTCTTGGGATATATGGTAACCAAGAGGGAATCGAAGCAAGTCCCGAACAAATCAAAGCCATTCTCAACTTGGAATCCCCTAAAAACATCAAGGACGTACAAAGGCTAACAGGTAGAGTAGCTGCTTTGAACAGATTTATATCCAAATCATCTGATAAGTGCAGGTTATTCTATGAAGTCTTGAGAAAAAACAAACTCTTCCAATGGACCGACCAACATGAGGCGGCTTTCAAACAACTTAAAGAATATTTGATGACGTCACCCCTACTCGCTAAACCCGAACATGGTGAGCATCTTTATTTGTATTTAGGCGTATCTGAAAATCTTTGTTAGTGCGGTATTAGTGAAGGAAATCCAAGGTGAGCAACATCCTGTTTACTATGTGAGTAAGTCTTTATTAGATCTTAGAAACAAGGTACTCTCATCTTGAAAAATTAATATTAGCCTTAACTACTGCTGCTACCAAATTACGTCATTATTTTGAAACACATTCCATAAGCTGTTAGAACTAATTATCCTATGAGGAATGTGTTAAGGACTCCGGAGATGTCGGGCGGAGTTGGCCAAGTGGTCGGTCAAGTTGAGCACGTATGACATATCATACGAGCCAAGAACGACCATCAAATCACGAGGCCCTAGCCGATTTTGTAGGCGACTTCGGTCCAAGTTTGCGGCTGAGGTAGAACTGGAAGTGCAACAACTTGAAGGTAAAACTATTCCTAGATTTTGGACATTATTTACGAGATGGAGCCTCAAATTCCAAGGGAACTGGTTTTGGGAATAGTCCTAAAATCCCCTCAAGGTGATATCATACCTCAAAATTTGTATCTTGTGAATTTAATGCAACAAATAATGAAGCTGAGTATGAAGCCCTAATCATGGGTTTAATTACAGCTTTGAGTTTGAATATTACACATTTAAATGTATTTGTTGACTCTCAATTACTAGCTAACCAGTTTAATGGCAGTTATATGGCGAAGCATTCCAAGATGACCCTGTACCTCCAACATGTTAAAGATTTAGCTTCGAGATTTCTATCATTCTCTTTGGAACAGGTCCCCAGAGAAGAAAATACAGAGGCAGACGCCTTGGCCAACTTGGGTTCAACTTGCAAATCAATGTTGCATACTAATATCCCCATTATTTATGTTAAGTACCCGGTGATAGACCAAGTTGAAGAAGCTCAAGTGGTTACTCCACCTATTGGGACACAAGATGCTAAGCCTTCTTGGACCCAACCCGTCATTGAGTTCCTTCAACTTGGAACTATTCCCCCTGATGTTAAGAATGTTAGGTCATTTAAGATTCGAACTTCAACTTTCGTTGTAATAGATAATGTCTTTGTTCAAGAAGTCTTTTGCGGGGCACTACTTGAGATGTGTCGATAATGAGCAAGTTGAAGCTGGTACTTAAGGAAATCCATGAAGGAATATGTGGGAACCATTCTGGAGGAAAGGCACTTGCATCAAAGGCCCTCGGGACGGGATATTGCGGCCAACCATGCGTCAAGATGCCATGAACTATGTGCGAAATGTGACGCCGCCAAAGACATAGCAACATCTTGCATCAACTGCCGAACCTCTACATCCTATACCTCTACATCCTATAGTCTCATCTTGGCCTTTCATGCGGTGGGGCATGGATATTGTAGGCAAGTTGCCCAAAGCTCCGGGAGGCAAAGTATTCATGTTGGCTCTAACCGATTATTTCTCGAAATGGATCGAGGCGAAGCTTATGTGCAAGTAAGGGATAAAGAGGTAATTTCATTTTTAAAGAAAAATATCATTAGCGGGTTTGGTGTACCATCGGAGATTGTATGTGACAACGGGTCACAGTTCATAAGTAAAAAGACCGGGGATTTTTGTGCTCATTTGGGGCATCAAGTTAATCATGTCCACACCTGTCCACCCTCAAGCCAACGGCCAAGCTGAATCGAGCAACAAGTTGATCATCAACAACTTGAAGAAGCGTCTAGACAAGAAGAAGGGAAAATGGGTTGAAGAATTACCACTTGTGCTATGGGCGAGATAGGACTACTTCTAAAGGAGCCACGGGTAGGACTCCTATTCTTTCGTATTCGGCGGCGAAGGCGTGATTCCGGTTGAAGCAACGGTCCCACGGCAAGTTATGGCTTATTGACTCAAGATGAAAATAACCTCTTGCTAACTCAAGATTTAGATACAATTGATGAGATCGGGGATTTAGCCAAGATAAGGATGGCGGCTTATCGGCGGAATTTCTAGGTCTTACAACAAGAATGTCGAGTTAGAAGGTTCCGGGTTGGTGATTTAGTTTTGAGAAAAGTATTTCAAAATACAAGAGAATTGAATGCGGTAAGCTGGCTCCCAAGTGGGAAGGCCCATATCTCATCGATGCTTTGAAGGCGCAAAGGTGCATGCGGTTGTCAACCCCAGTGGAGACAAATCCCTAGAAGTTGGAACGCTATCCACTTGAAACTTTATTTCACGTAAGTCCAGTTATTTATAACTAGACTCTTCAGTACGGTTTAAATTTATGTCAAGTTCAATTACGCATTTCAATTTTTCTACTCTTATTAAAACATTACTGACTTGAGCGTCGGAGGGGCGTTAGCTATGCTAACGCCCAGCCCTAACATAAATTTGTTTTGCGAGGTGCAACTTGAGCAAACGGAGTAGGCTCAACATGTTGACACGCCAGTACGGCTGATACTTGTTGAGACCTAAGCTGGAACAGGACAAACATGTTGACACGCCAGTACGGCTGATACATGTTTGAGCCTGAGGAGGACAAAGGTCAAGCATGTTGACACGCCGGTACGGTTGATACATGTTTGAACCTGGAGAAGAAAATTTCAACATGTTGACACGCCAGTACGGCTGATACATGTTGGAATTCTAGCTGGAGAGGGATAGGACTTGTTGACACGCCAGGACGGCTGATACTTGTTCTATCTCTTCAAACGATTTACCTCTAATCAAAGGTACTATTGGTTAAAAGATTTACATCTTTTCTTACGAATTAAGGTTTTGACACCTTCGCCTGGGCGCACGTTTTCACACTTCATCAAGTTGTGAACTATTGGTTGTAACATTTTCATGTTACCTTCGGTTTATAACATTTACATGTTATCCAAAGAACAAACAAGCGTCCCTCAGGGACATAACTTACTTTGCTAAAAACCGTTAAATGTTTTTTCAAAAGATTTTTTCAGTTAAAGGACAAGTTGGATAAGCCAATAAGTCCCTAAAAACCTAAAAAAGCTTGAATACTAGACCAACCTAGTACCCCCAAATAAATTGTCTCGGCTCTTATGAGCCATTACAAACTAAAAAACATTGTTTTAAAGGGACACTCCCCCCATTTGTTGTACCAATAGAGGTACACAAATAAAGCAAAAAATTGTTTTTTCAAAATACCAAAAGTTTTAAAACATTCTTCAAACTTCACGGCCCGCCGCCGGTGTTGCATTTTCTTCTTGACCATTCTGAGCCACCACCAGGGCACTCAAGGTCTTATCAGTGTCTTCAACTAGAGCCTCTAAAGCTGCAGAATTCACTTCCTCTGCATCTACTGGCTCACCAACGAAATCCTCCAAAACCTTTCTCTCTGCTTCCACATCCCATTCCGAAGCCAGCCCGTTCTTATATTCTTCCATGAGTCCAATCCTAGCTTCAAACACCACTTTGGTGGCATTGAACGTAAAATCCTTCTTCGCAGCATCCAATTCCTTATCATGGGCTTCATGCTCCTTCGCCTTTTCAGCTTTAACGACTTTCAACTCCTCCTTTTCAGCTTGGAGATCTTTTTTCAACTTCTCAATCTCCTCAGCATTTTTGGTAGCCTGCTTCTTGAAATCCTCAACATCTTTTGCAGCTTGCTCCTTGAGTTCTTCAACTTCAAAGCGTACACTTGCCTTGATTTTCGCAGCGTCAAGCTGGTCCATAATGGGACACATAATATCCGCAACCTAAGCAAAAGAAATATCAGCATTCCTTAAAAGAGCTTAGGTAAATCTCAGTCTTTCTCATTTTTTACCTCGTCAACAAAGTTGGCTATAGCATCCTTCAATTTCTTTCTTGCTATTCCCAGCTCTCCTCCATCCAAAACCTCAGTATCAGATAGCTTTCTTTTCTTTACTTCTTCCTTTTTCTTGGAAGCATTCACATCTGAACTAGAAGCCATGGACATTGGATTTGGAGGTTTGTTGTCTTTCTTGACAACTTTCTTTGCTTTAGCGGCAGCCATCAACTCAGAGGCACTTACGGTAGACTTGGATCGCGTAGCTACAACAAGGACAGGGAGTTAAGGCAATCAAAATGCTCGTGAAAAAATACAAAGATATTTAAGGACTTAGAACCTGTGGACATCTCGGGTAGAGTTGAGGGTAGATCTTCTTCGACTTCAACCTCTGTTTCGCCTCCAGTCACTTCAACAAAAAACTCAACAGGAAAGGCCTTGAAGGATCTATCGGCTACACCCAGCTGGAGAAGCCGGGTTCACGTTCACTTTAGTCCCTTCTTGTGCCGGAAACAAGTCTGACAGTTTAGGAATTCCTGCGAAGGGAAATTTTGAGAGTTAGCTACCGTAGTATTAAGAAGCATTCCGTAAAACAGAGAAGCTATTTTCACTACCTTCAAACCTCCATTTGGAAAAAACACCTTCCTCCTGACCCAAGGTGTCCCTCCTTGCAAAGAAAAATTTATTTTTCCACCCTCTATCCGCAATGTCATGGTTGGAAATCAGAATAGGCTCACCACTTTTGACCCTAAAACCAAACCTTCCTGGACCAAAACTTCTCAAATCAACAGTATACGTCAACTCTTCTAACCCGGCAACCAAATCATCCCTCTCTCCTAACCTAACTAGGGTTTGCAAGTACCTCCATCCTTGAGGCATTATTTGGGCGTAATTGAGTTTAGTAGAAGTGTTGGTCCCAAAGGTGGCAACAAGGGTGAAAATACAGCTAGAGGGGGGGGTGAATAGCTGTTACAAATTTTTCTCCCTTAAATAAAATTTAAACCTCTTGCTTACAAAATCCTCTTGCAGTTGATAATAGACTACAAGTGATAGTGTAAAATGCACAGCGGAATATTTAGAGTTACAGGGCGGTTTTGTTAGGAGAGGTTTGTAAAGCGGTTTTAAGTGAGGTTGATAAGTGAGGTTTACAAACAAGTGTGGTTTTGATACTGTTAACTCCAAACACTATTTCACAATAATGGATATCTAAATAAAGATCAAACAGAGACAGAGATAAATAATTAGTAAGCACAAGAAATATAAATGCAGAAAGTAAGAACACAATATTTGGAGTGGTTCAATCGATAAACGATCTACGTCCACTACCAAGATGGTTAGTCTTGGATTTCTAAGAGAGATTTTATATTAAGTATTTGAGAGATTACAAAGTACAATAAAATCTTTACTATGAAGAACAAATCCAAAACTATAACCAAGGTATCTCTAATGAATAAACTATGTGTTTAAACAAGAGAGGCGGTGTGTGTGTGAGAACAAGATCAAGGCTCTTTAAATCTAAGAGATGTAGAGCACAATGATTCTTGAATGTGTTAAGGCTTGATTTGGCCGGGGAATATTTCTTGAAGTATGAAGATGAAGATTCAAAGGACTTGGAATTTCGGGCAAAGCTTCAATCTTCGTATGAACACAAAGACTTTCTCAATTTTTCAAGCAATCTTCAAATGGTGAAGATTGGGGTATTTATACCCAAGCATCCAAAATGTAGCCGTTGGACACAGATGAAGGACAAGACTTGATGCTTTCTTATTGGTCCACAAAGAACCACTTTTGTCCTTTGGTACAAGAGGTTGCGCATAAAGCCGATAATGCTCCACCGCAAGCAATGAGGTTTGGACACTGTCACCTATTAAAGATCCTTGCAGTCTTTTCCGACTTTGAATCACGTGACAAGATAAGGTGGTTGACATTGGATATTGCCGATGTGGATCACAAAGTCAAAGAGCGGTTCACTTCAAGTCTCAATCATTGGGGCGGTTCCGAGTACAGCGGTTTGACAAGTGCGGTTGGTAACTCCGGTGAGGTTGCAAAAGGGCGGTTAATGATGAGCCGCAAAGGAGCGGTTCATCATCAAAGGGCGGTTGCAATTTAGTAGTTCAAGAGTTGTTTCAAACAAGGGATTTCACCAAGCAAATGCTAAGGGCGGTTTTGCTAGGCGGTTCCAAAGAAGCGGTTTGAAACTTCGAACCGCAACTCTCAATTCCAATGAGTCTTGTGCCGCCTTCAAGCCTAAATTTAACCTAATCTATAAAATGGACTTAACTAAAAGATTGAAGTCTAAGCTTCATTACATAGGGTCCTAAAGTCCTTAAAATAGACAGGAGGTTATGGTATCAATCAAATCTAATACAAAAATAGGAGGGTTAAAACATGCATACCCAACAATCTCCCCCTATTTGATTGATGCCATTACCTACTATAACTAAAGCAAACATTGTACTTGGTAAGAACATGTCCATAAGAATTATCATGGTAATTCATGTCCCAAGTCAATGCACACACTTAGCTTAAGCTATAGATTTCTTATACTTTCTAAAAGATAAAAACTTACAATATGGAAAGTATAGAAATGCATTCAAATAAGCACTTAAGAAATATGAGATTAAGTTCAAAGTGCGGTTTAAACCGAATGTTTAAACTTCAATTCAAAAAAATGATTTTAAGTTGAAAAATATTTGAATGAGGTTTAAAACCATAAGAGGTTTCATTGTTCTACAAACAAGCAGCTTTGATATGAACAAGGTTTTTGGAACCATGATGCAATTTCCATTAATTCCTCAAGTGGTTACAAAACAGAATGAAAGAAAATTACAGGTTACAAAAAATGTTGGACAAAAGAAAATACAAAGAGAGTGCGGTCCAACAACAAAAGAGTTTAAAAATACAGAGCAATAGCGGTTTAGGGTTGATGCGGTTCTTGACCTTGTCGCCGCCGCCGTTGATTGATCTCTCGGATTCCTTGCAAGATTTGAGGCAGAGGTTTCGTACTTCAAAGATTTTCTAATTTTTCTCACCTCTTCGCGGTCCTTCCTTGAGCGGTCACCAATCTTTCTAAGATATTTGCTTGAGCATCAATTTTGAGATTGGCATCGTAGACACTTTGGAATTATCGACACTTGATCGATAGCTCACCAATTGAGGTTTGAAAGGAGGCGTTCAAAGAATTGAACAAGGTGTGAATCTCCCCGAACCGTCGCGGTCCGAACAGAGATAGCTTCACCATGGGATCAAGATCAACAAATACTGGATGGAGGATTTTAATTCATTAATCGTGGCTTCAAGTTTAGTGGTGAATCCTAGCTTGATATTTTCAAGGCGATCATTGAATTCATCCTTGACTTCATTTAACTTAGCCATCAAAGCATCATCAAGGGAGTTTGTCTTGATTTCCAATTCTCTTTGACATCATCAATTTCCGTAAGAATATTTGCTTCAACCGCATTCAAGGCGGTTTGAAATTCTTGAGAAGAAGGCGGCCGAGAATTGACAGATTTGAGGAATTCACTGAGGGAATCAAAGGCGGTTTTGGAGGCGGCCGAGAGTTGAGAAATCATTTCCTTGAGGTCGAGTCTCCAAATGATTGGATTTGAACAACACCTTCAAATAGATCCTTCTTGAAATTTTCAAAGCAAGAGTCACCGAGGCTTTAACAATGTTTGCAATATCCTTCTCCCCTTAATGGCATCAAGTCTCTCGAGCAAAACTCTTTAAGGAGTTCTTATGATCAGCCATTTGTAGGGTTTGAGAGGCAATCGATGGGACCGAGATTCAGCAAGTTTTTGAAGGGAGCGGTTGGAAGCTTCAAGGGAGGCATTGGAAGCGGTTAGCTTGACAATGTGTCCTTGGTTTATCGTGAGTTGGGACCGAATAAGATGAAGGGTGGAAAGGATTTGGGAGTAGTCGAGGGTGGAGGAGCGGTTGATGATGAGGGAATAAAAGTGAAGGCAGGGCGGCCGAGAATATGTAGGAGGAGCGGTTGAAGGGATTTGGGAAAGGAGGGTTTGAAAAATACGTGAGGCAGTATAGTATAAGGAGATGAGGTTAGAGTTGAGATGGGGGCTGGGTCAGCTGGGGCTGCGGGAGGGGGCTGCTGGGATAGGGGCTGGGGATAGGGGCTGGGATAGGGCGGTAGGGGCGGATAGGGCGGTTGCATGGCTGATACGGGGTTGGAATGAGTTGAGTCGATTTTTGTGGGGAAGAGATAGGGATTTAGCAGGGATTTAGAAGGGATTTTTGGGTGCGGTTTGAGTTATGAGGGGATGATTGGTGTATGGGTGAATTTTGTGGTGAAGGGGTTGGAGTTCTAAGCCTAGAGGTTGAATGGGCCGGGCCCGCCGACGGCTTCGATGTCCATTCAAGAAAGGCTTTGGGAATTGAGGTGGCTTGATTTTGAGGGGTTTGAAATTCAGAGGGGGATGATGAGTCCGAATTGGATTTGGAGGAGGATTTATCAAAGTAGGAGGAGGTTTCACCGTGTATTTTGAGGTTGGATTTGGCAATAGCGTGAAGGTAGTGTTTCTTTGGAGGGGTTGTTTTCTTGGCCATTTGTTTGAACCTCCTCTTCTTGGGATTCTCCCCCGAGCGGCTGCAGCTTGGGAGGAGGAGATGGAGAAAGAGGTTCAGGAGAAAGGGATTTGGAAGAAGAAATATGTTGGGTAGGAATTGGGAAGAGGTTTGAGTTTGAATGGGTGAGGAATGAGGAGTTTGGAGCATGAGATATGGTCAGAGAGGGAGGCGGTTGAGCTTTGAGGAATTGGTCATGCGGTCAGGGGTGGCGGTTGAACTTGCGGTTGAGAAGTAGCAAGCGGTTTAGAAGGTGGTTTCTTTCCTCGCGCCCTTCCTCAATTCTCGCCCTTCTTTCCAACTTGTCCAGCCTTTGCCTTGTAAAAGGCGCCTTTATCTTCCTCAAATAGATCGCGTAGCGCCTTCACAGATTTTGCCTTCTTGATTAAAGGAGCAACTCCAAAGATCCTCTTCTTCTTCCTCATCGCAGGCTCATCTCTCAAAACAAATTCCTCCCGAGGCTTAGCACTTTGACTAGCACCCGCGGCTTGAACACGCGGCTGAGGTGGTGCGGTCCTCGCTTCTTGGCCTCGCGGTTCTAGGACAATGTTTTTCCTTCTAGAGGCCTTCTTGATTGCCTTTCCTAGAGCAAGAATCAGCTGCAGTGGAGACATCTCAACATAGAACTCCTTGGGGTTGAGAGTATCAAAGATCATATAGGAATTTATACCGGGTATCTCCAAAAGAGTATCCGGTTGTGACAAACCCCGGTTCCAAGGGAGTCACCTTCACCCATTGATACCGATAACTCAGGAGTTGAGAGTCCGAGATCCTCTAAGTGCCGATAGCTTGTAAACAATGCGGTTAGAGCCCGCACATGGTCTCCACCTTTGATGCTCATTCTTGATCCTAGATTGATATGCATCAATAGAACTAGCCAGCTCCTTCATCAAAATTTTGGGCCAATTCAAATTAATTCCATTGTAAATGGCACAAAGAAGAATCCATTGCCGAGTAGTGAAGTTGTTGGTTGCCGCGCCTTACCACACACGTACATTCCTACTAAATAGCCCAAGTGGCTCATAAGCTCACCAAATTCCCTCCTTGCTTTCTTTTGTAATAACCAGAGAGAGAAGTCGATTGACTCGTTGATAGAGCGGTTGCAGATCCAACACTTCCCGATCAACCTCCATGGGGCATCCGTAAACATGAAATCCAAAAGTACTTCTAATATCCAGATGATCAATGGATATATCGAAGCCTTCAACACCGCCAACTGTGCACTTGATCTTGGTGCCATCTCGATAATACTGCCTCCTAGAACAAAGAGGAGTAGAACCGATCCACAAAGGAAGGAATGATATAAGATTGGCCTTTGTCAAGAGAGGGAGGATTCCAGAGGTAGTTAGTCTTCCGATCATTTCTCTACCAAGAGCATCTCCTTGGAGCTCAGCCTCATTAATCTCATATCCTGGTAGAAAGAACTTAGGATCCTACAAAATGAAACAAAGGGTTTAGATCCAAACAAGTGATTCACAATTCACAAGCGGCTTGGGCATCTATGCGGGTGGCAATTGATGCGGTTGAAAATGTTGAGAACTCCAAACCTCAAGTAAATTGTGAACAGAACAAAACACTTAGAAAATATGTAAAAGATTATACTAGTACGTGGCATTGTAATCCAAGTTTATCCCACACTGCAAGCAAGGCTTGGAGAGGAAGGTTATGGTGTCCACCCCATATACTAAGTAATATCTCAAACAAACTTAGCATGCGGTTTCAAAATGACAAAGCGGTTCATATTTTGCATGCGGTTCAAAAGTGAATGCGGTTTGAAGAGAGCATGCGGTTGAAATCAAGGAGTTTTCATGAATGCGGTTCCAAACAATCAAGGCATGCGGTTGATTATTCACAATAGTGCATAAAAATTTTATAGAAAAATTTTCTAAGTATAAAAACATGTGTGAAAATCAAATGAACCAAAACATGTGACACTTTTAACATGGCATATGAACAAATATGTTGAAGGCATGATGAACACGAAGAACACTAAAAACAGAGATTCAACAAAAGTTCACCAAAATCAACAAATAACATGTCAAAATGATCACATTGAGCAAGAGATTAACAATATAACCTTAAAAATTCATACTTTGCTCGTAATCACCAAGAACAGCAAGAACACTCAAATGGGTTTTCGAATAAGAAAATTTTAAAATCCAAAATCGTTGTTCAAATCATTGGTTGATCGTAAAATAAATTACATATAAAGAATCTAACAACAATTCCGAGCATAACCCAACTGAAATCATGCAAAATGATCAACTAAATAGACAAGCTATGAACAAAAATCTCTTCAAGGGTTTCAAGCTTCAAGGTCCATTAATGGCGGATTCATAGACATTTGTACATAAATGAAGAGAGATGAAGTTAAGAAAGACATACCATATCAGTGAATGGTGCTTTAGGTGCCATCGAAGATTCAAGATTTAAAGATTAAGTTTTTGAAGATTTTTAGAGAGAGAGAGAGAGAGTGAAGATGAAGTTTGGTAGGAAAGGACGGTGCAGAGAGTGACAGAGTTTGGAAAGTTAAAATTGTAAGAGTTGGTTTTTATTTATAGGAAAGTTTTCAAGTAAAGGACAGTTGAAGAGACTATTTGATTTTCCCATAAAAGAAATCATTCCTCTGTTGCACCCTTTCATCTTCTTCTCATTTGCCAATGACGGCTGACATGATAGCTTTAAATGCTAATGTTCCCTTTGCATTAAATGCATTTAAATTTTGAAATAACGTGGGAAAAACATTTGCAAAAATGCCCTTATGTCAAAATGTGGACTAAAATAAAAATAAAGGAACTTACCTGGGGTCCACGTGGCAAAGGCGGTTGAAAAGAGTTTTAAAACCGCTTAGCTTCTCTAAAGCTAAGAAATATCAAAACATTTGAAAATACCTGTTGTTGAGAGCGGTTTGAAGATGGAGCGGTCACAAGCATACGGCGGTTGGTAATATGCGGTTGGAAGTACGCGGTTGATCACATATGCGGTTGACCACTCAAGCGGTTGAAATCAATGCGGTTCAACAAAGGTGCGGTTGAAAATTCTCAAATAAGAAATACAACCTAAACTTAACACACAAGTTAGCAAATAAAAAGTAATGGAATTTATTTAAGTTCAAGCATACCCATTTCTCCTCTCGAGGAAAGAAAACCTCTTGGAGTCAAGAGCCTCGCGAGGATGTCGCAATCCGATTATCTCGTCCCCACATACTCTAAATGGATATTCCTCTTCTCCACATGGTCTTTGAGGAAATGATACTTGATATCAATATGCTTGGTCTTGGAATGCATGACAGGTTGTTGGAGACCGAAATTGTTGAAGTGTTGTCACACATGATAGGGCAATTCCCTTCATGGATTCCATAGTCCACCAACCGCCGCTTCATCCAAAGGATTTGACAAAGAACAACTACCAAGAAGAATATACTCAAATTTCCGTGGTTGACACCGAAACCGAAGCTTGCTTCTTGCCGGCCCAAGCAACTAGTCTATTTCCAAGGAAATGACAAGTACCACTAGTGCTTTTCCTCGTCAATAGTACAAGCCGCATAATCTCGCATCCGAATAACCTACAAGATCGAAATTCGAATCTTTGGAATACCAAAGTCCAAGGTTAGTGGTTCCGTATAAATAGCGGATTATACGCTGACCGCAATAAGATGTGCTTCTCTAGGATCTCGCTTGATAGCGTGCACATACACGTACACTAAACATGATATCGGGCCTACTAGCGCTAAGTAAAGTAATGAGCCGATCATACCTCGATATAAAGTCCGATCAACTTTCTTACCTTCGAGATCCTTATCTAGCTTATTGCCTATGGCCATAGGAGTATCATATGCTTTAGCATTTTCTAATCCAAACTTCTTTATTAACTCCTTGGTGTATTTGGCTTGGCCGAGGAAAATACCTTCTTCGCATTGCTTGATTTGAAGCCCGAGGAAGAATGTTAATTCTCCCATCATGCTCATCTCAAACTTGCTTTTCATTAGCTTTTCGAAACGCTTACAAAGTAACTCATTAGTAGAACCAAAAATAATATCATCAACATAAATTTGAACAAGTAAAGTATGCTCATTATATTTGGCAATAAAAAGAGTTGTATCAATTTTACCGCGTTTAAATCCTTTTTCTAGTAAAAATTTAGAAAGAGTCTCATACCATGCCCTCGAGCTTGCTTAAGTCCATACAAAGCTTCGGAGTTTGTAGACATGATCGGGAAATTTGGAGTCTTCAAATCCAGGTGGTCGGGCAACATACACGGCCTCTTGCGCCGCTGAGGAATGCACTCTTAACATCCATTTGATATAACTTGAAATGCTTGAAAGAGGCGTAGGCTAAGAAGATTCTCGATAGCTTCCAATCTTGCAACCGGAGCAAAGGTTTCATCATAATCAATTCCTTCTTCTTGCCTATATCCTCGTGCAACCAACCTTGCTTTATTCCTAGTGATGCTTCCATTCTCATCCATCTTATTCCTAAATACCCACTTAGTTCCTATCACTCCTGATCTTGAGGTCTAGGCACCAAAGTCCGCACCTTGCATCTTTCAAACCGGTTGAGTTCTTCTTGCATAGCAACGACCCAACCGGAATCTTGGAGTGCTTCATCAATCTTCTTGGGTTCAACTTGAGATAAAAGAGATGTATGCTCGTCATAATTTGATCTCCTTGTTTGAACACCGGAAAATGTATCACCAATCACATTTGTGAGGGGGTGACCGCCGACTTCACGAACCTCCTGGGGTAAGTCCGGTTGGATCGAGGTTTGTCAAGATCTTCAATTGGAACATCGTTAGATCCTTCAAATAAGTCATGAAAGGTAAGTTGACGAAGAGGTTCTATAAGCCGGATAGGGAATTCTCAACTTCATCTTCCTGCGCTTGCATCCTGGAGAGGTTTCTTCAAAGTGTTTCAAAATTGCGGTTTTGGGGAATTTCGCTGAGGGTGCCGGATTTTGCGGTTGAGGTTCGTGTGCGGTTTGAGGTTCACCGGTTCATTATGCTCAACAAAATCATCAAGAACATTTGGAGCCAAATTTGGCTCAAGGAGAGAATGCTCATCGAAAGTAACATGGACAGACTCTACTATTTTTAAACTAGTTTTATTGAAAACACGAAAAGCTTTAGAATGTTTAGCATACCCAACAAAAATACCTTCGTCGGCCTCGCTCCGAATTTACCTCTATTTTCTCTTCCGTTGTAGAGGACAAAGCATTTGGCACCAAAGATCTTCAAGAATGCAATGTTGGGGGTTCTTCCTCGCCAAAGCTCATAGGGAGTCTTGTTATAGGTTTTGTTGATGAGGGAGCGGTTCGAGTGAAGCATGCGGTATTGATTGCTTCAAATTTCAAAAATACCGAGGTAGCTTCGCTTCGTATATCATAGTCTTTCCAAATTTCAATCAACGCCCTATTCTTCCTTTCCACAACCCCATTTTGTTGTGGAACACCACCTGTGGAAAAATTGTGATCAATCCCATGGTCATCACAATACCGAGCAACACCGTTGTTCTTGAATTCTCGTTCCATTATCTCGATCGAACACTAACGATGTCATCTTCTTTTTGAGTTTGGAGCCGTCTAAAAAGTGCGGTGAGAATCTCATAACAATCATCTTTGGAAATCATCATCTCAACCCACGTATATCTTGAGTAATCATCCACCACCACTAAAGTATATCTATTTCCTCCAATACCGGCAAAGGGTTACGGTCCAAACAAATCTATGTGAAGCAAGCTTGTAAGCATCTTGAAGTTCAAGGAGCGGTCTTGTCAGCGAAAGACGACGCGGATCGCTTACCAAGTTGACATGCACCGCATTTCTCCGGATGGTGGTCACCACTTTGGGTAAACCACGAACGAGGTTTTCCCTACCAATCTTTGCAAGATACTTGAAGTTCAAGTGGCTCAACCTCTTGTGCCATAGCCAACTATTTTCGCTCACATTCTTAGCTACAAAACCGAGATTAGTAATACTACATGCAATTTAGATCAATAATGTAAATATTACTCTTACGAATCCCCGTGAGTAGGGTGACGCCGAAATGCTATCTTTGATAAAGCAATTTGATGACGTGAAGTTGCAAAGCATTCCTTTGTCGCAAAATTGAGAAATTGAAAGGAGGTTGTGCTTGAGTCCATCGACAAGAGAAACCTTCTCAATAGTTAGATTTCCTCTCCTTATAACACCATATCCAATGGTTTTGCCTTTGTTGTTGTCACCAAAGGTTGCAGATGGACCACTTGCTTCAACGACATCTTCAAGTAATGATCTATCTCCAAATATATGTCTCTGAGCAGTACCACCGTCAAGATACCATTCATTATCCTCGAGTGACCAAACCATGAAGCAGAGGACCTGAAATGTAAACATTAAGAACGAGGTCCCCTTTATTCCTCGGGTCCTGGTTAGCAACCCTTACGACCCACACCTCGTTTGATGTAAGGAGGTTTGCTCTTCCCGGCATTGGATGTGAACCGCAAAAGGCATTCTCATGTTTGTGACCTAAAAACCATCACACACGTAACATTTGTAATAGCTACAAGCTTCATGAGGTTTTACTAACTCCTTACTCTTCTTAGGAGTCGCATGCGGTTTTGGACAAGGAAGCGGCTTGGGAGGAGCAGCCCACTAACATTCCAAACTCGATACGAAGGGAACAGCTTTGGTTTGACCACGTATTTTCCGGGAACGCTATTCCTCGCTAAGGCAGTGAGGAGCTGGCCGAAGAAGAAGCGCGGCCGACTCGGAGTTAGCGTAACCGCCTTTTCCACCGTAAGCGGTTGGAGCAGGATTCTTCCAATTCCATAAGCCATTTCCTCTTCAGATGCTTCCACGTAATTTTAGGTTTTAACACTGTAATTCTTCCCATATTGCTTTCCTTTAGTGGTAGACATAATTTACTTGTCTTCCTTTACCCTTTCCTTTAGCATGCTTCCCTCGGGAATTTCTTTAGTTAGTTCCAAAATTCCTCATCCTTTTCACTCGAGGATGCACACTTCTCCTCTTCCTCGCATCCAAACCCTAGACCATCCTTAGTTCCAGTGAGGAACTTGGAAGTCCAAGATTTTATCCTTGGTGGATTGGAGACTTGAGCCACGAATCAATAATCTTTTCGACGATCGTCGATTTGGGTTACCAAGTCATCATTCCCGAGTTGAAGTGCAAAGCAACCTTAGTTTCAAGGATGCGGTTTTGATCAAGAAGAGGAGTCATCTCGCTTGATTTGGTCCTTAAGATTAGAGATTTCGCACCTCATCAGCGCTTTTCTCCGTCTTGCATGCATTAAGTTCATCATGAGCTGCTTAAGGCTTTCTTAAGATTTGAGAATTGATGGATCACCATTTCACTTTCCTCAACATCTTTTTCATGTTCCATGGAGAAACCTCTTCCACCACCTTTTTCAAAATTTTCTTTGGAATAGCTTTTGAAGGTGGAGCGCTTTAGATGAGAAAATGGGACGTGAATACGAACAATTTCCTATCTTAACGCTAGAGTAAGTTTAATATCATCATCCAATTTATAATTTGGAAGTTTTGCAAAAACCTCCTTTTCCTCCATATCATGCAACTCAAATGATTCGTAATCTCGAGTCATCGAAGCGCTCCGCAACTAAGCGTAGGTTAACCTCTTCGGTTTCACCGTCACTTCCATCCTCGAATCTCAAGCTTCAATCCAAGTTGCTAATTCCTTCGAATTCTCTTCCTCCTCAAGAACCATTCCCTTTCGATGAGAAAATTTCGAAGGAAAAGTTTTCTTTTCATATATTCATATTTAGGCCGCGGACACTGGGATGCAAAGTGGCCAGGTTTCCTACAGCTGTAGCATACCAAGTCACTCTTCTTCTTTGTATCTCGCAGCCCTAGAAAATGCTGCAGTGAGGTTTGCCTTTGAAAATGATTTTGTGAAAGGTTTTGAGGATTTTCTAAATTTTTGAAATCTTTTCACAAACATGGCAAAATCATCATCATCCATCTCGATGAGTGATGAGGTTGATATGGAAGGATCAAGGTTTGATTGGATGTGGATGGTTTCTCTTCATGTTCCACTACGTACATAGAAAGCGATTCGGTTTTTCCTTCTATCTCTTCAATATGATTTAGTTTAAGTTCAGGGACTCTAAGATCGGGCATACAAGTTACTTAACGACCAAGTACCCAATACTTTGGAGTCTTCTAGAGAGGTAGCCTTATTTACCCATCTAGAACCTAAAGCGTATAGGAAAGTCATATTGATTTCCTTATCTAAAGTTTTACCAAGAGATCTACAAGCATTAACTACCTCAACATAGCGATCGTAGGTTTGACGCAAAGGTTTCATGGTTTTCTACTCAGCTGTTGTGAGGATCTTTCAACAAAGCTGTATAATTTGTTTTCTCTCGGGTGCACTCATCATCACCTTCGAGGTAGCTCTCTACGGCATCCCACATCTCGCTTATGCGCTTTGAGGTACATCACTTTCCGTAGAGCCGATACGGGGAGGGTTCCGTAAATGATGAACCTCGCCTTGGCTCGGTCCAAGGCAACTATTCTTTTCTCTTCATCCCGACTCACTCATCTTTTGGCTTTTTTGACCTCTCGGAGTTTCAAAGATTTGGTGGTCGCATCGGGCAGCTAGCCTTCATCGGAATTGTGAGGGCCATTGATCACGCATTCCACCAAAGATCTCATCTACGGTTTCCAAATGAATAAGCATTCGGCACTTCCCATGTCAAAGCGGCCTTCGTCCAA
>JAFEMH010006488.1:0-50000 GCA_022495995.1 Adenophora triphylla var. japonica
ATAGATGAAATACTATAGTAAATATTAGGAATATTTATTATTTAGAAGAATATCGGTACTGTTCGGTGTGGGAGTAATCGGCATGCTGAAATCATGTATCCCAAACCGAGCCCGGCTCGATTCAAGCTTTTCCAATATTTCATAAACCGGCCTTACCCAATTCAACCGTTGATACTATTTATCAAGGCGTCATCTTTTCCTGCTTTATTCGGGGATTTTCAATTTTTTCGGTTTTTCTCGCTTCTACCCCTACTCCTTGTATTTATAAATGGCAAGGGACATGGGAGGAGTAATCCCAACTCCTTGTATGGCTACCATAACCATAATATGAGGGCTTACCGACGACCTGCTGATGTCGCCTGGGAGAGATAAGAGGAGATATTGACGAGGTACCAAAGCCTTAGAGAAGACGTATGATATCCAAGCCATTTTTGCACTGACCGTGTAGATGAGGTTTCCCCAATATGGTAGTGTTCCATGGTTTTTTCTAAGATCCTCGATCACATATTCACATTAACCTTTTCTACTTCAAGGGCAATTCCTTATAAATACGACCACTCTCCTTCGCAAACAGGCCCAAATATTTAACTCCCCGAACAAATCTCCTCGCCTCCAAAGAACCAAAACCCTCTTCTCGAGCCCCAAAATGCCTCGATTTATGTGAAAACCACGCTTTCCAAGTCAAACACTTCCGAAACACCTTTCAAACACCTCAGCGTGATGTAAGTACCCCAACTGATCACCCCCTTTCAAACACACGGAAACACCGGCACTCATCCACGCAGCCTCGTAGACCTCTCTCACTCAAAACCCTCTCAAAACCCTCTCAAACCCCCAACCAAAACCAAGTGGAGGAGCCTTCTCGGGATAAAAAGGGACAAAAGGACCTTTTGGGAATTTTCAGAAATCGTAGCAATTAAGGTCCGTACGGACCTCTTTGTTTCAATGATTACTAAATCCCCTTAAAGTCCACAATATTCCTCAAATCCCTAAGAAATGATTACTTCCTCGCAGAGTTGGTCCGTACGGACTCTTTTCAGATGCAAGATGGTCCGTATTTTACCTTATCGCCAGTGGAACACCATCATTCCGTAATATTCTCCATCATTGCGCATTCCTCAAATCGAGGAAATCCAAAATTCGATAACCAAGAAGGTCCGTACTGACCTCTTTGCTCCGAAATTTTTACTATAAATAGAGGGCTCCCCTCCTCATTTTCACACACCTCCCTCTTCTCTCTTCCTCCCTTAGCCTTCGGCTCCTCTAAGTCCTCTCGAGGCACTCCCGCCCCTTTCGGATCCTTCCGAGGCCTTCCGAGCTCCTCGCGGTGCTCCGGCCTCCCCGAGCGCTCCCGAGACGCTCCCGCTGCCCCGAGGCACTCTCGAGGTACTCCGAGGCCCCTCGTGGTACTCCGAGGCCTCGTCGGTCTTTCCACGGTGTCCCGCTCTTTCCGAGTCAAACCGACGATCCCAAACCACGCCGAAACTCCGCCCCGAGTGACTCCCGCCACCACAACGCACGCCGAACCTCGCCCGAGTGATCCCGACGATCCCCACGCACGCCGAACCTCTCGCCCGAACGCAGCCTACAACCTCAACTCACGCCGAAACTCGTCCGCGTACAACCGGTCCCTCCCGAAGCAATCCCGATCCATACCGAACGCTACTCCGACCTCAAACACTATTCCCCACCGAAGACAGACACGAACCAACATTGGTAAGGCTTCCTTCCTATACTATTTCAATACATTTCCATACATAGCATACAATGTAGACATCCGATACAAAGATGCATTTTTAAAAGCACACACACACACACACAACATTTAAAGGATATTAGGTATCCGAAAGACTCGTTTTACGAGGCTACTCTGGTGAGCTCTAATATTCTAATATTCTCTTCCCGGGAGTCATCTCGACCTCCGAACTCAAAATCTCATCACACAAAAACACGCTTTAAAATTATCTTTAAACCGATGCCCTTTTTCAATGTTTTGGGCTTAATAAAAACGGCGTGGCGACTCTACAAATGCGAAAACAAACGGCGAGACACCTCCAACGCGAAAGATGCCGTATGCCGGCCGCGAGGCCTTTCTGATCCTGGCTATTTCGCTTGGCGACTCATTGGGAAATTTTGTTTTAAAAACTTTTAAACAAAACAAAAGATTTTTAAAACGATGATGAGGGTCAAACTTTCATTTTACCCCTTCCTTTAATCAAGTTGTGTGTGTGTGCACGTGCTTCGTTTTTATTTTACAAAAATAAAAATACAAAAAAATGCATCAATATACATCTCAGCATACATTTAAAATTCTTCAAAAACTTCTATTTTACTCGTAAAAGAATTTTAGAGACCGCACACTACGCGCACCGCCGCCTCTGCTACACCGCACTCTACTCACACCGGCCGCTCTGCTACACCGCACACTACGCGCACCGCCGCTCTGATACACCGCACACTACAACCCTTAACCCGGAGTGGTCTCGCCAGTCCGTTGTCTTCCTAGGCCTCTTGGGCGCGCACGGATCATTCCAAACATCCCATCCTAGCCAAGCGTCAACCCCGCACGTTCGAGTCTTGAGTCACACTCGTCCGCACTCGGCTGGTTTTTACCTGCCCGTGTCATACACTGATACATATACCATGCCGGCCATTTTCTCGAGTCAAGGCTCTAACTCAAGATCCTGCAAGCAAAGCGATGAAAGGTCATGCTAAAATCTTGACCTCGATCTTGATTTCCGGTTACACCTGCACGATGTTCCGTCCCGATATACATCCATGCTCGCATGACACCATGTCATCACGCCTGATACGTCGCCCATGACGATATGACCCACCTAACGCCTAACGTCACTGTATCCCTTGCGCAAGCAAGGTAAAGAGAGGTCATGCCGAACTCTTGACTCCGATCTTGACTCAGCGGCCGGCTAGGCTCACTATTCACATGGCTAACGCATCAAAACGAACATGACAGCTCGGTCCTTAGGTTCGATTTTTCTTTAGGCCGGTGGAAACCGCTTGCACTATAGGACCCTCGCCCTGGGCCGCCCACCCCGGGATGTCGAAATACAGTGCAAAACGAGGGGCTTATAGCCGCACGTATGGTCTCCATCGACCCAGATCTAGCATAGTTGCGAAAAAAGAAGAGCAATCTTTTCCAACCTACCTAGGATTCTGAGAAAACATGTTTTAAGTAAATTAAAACAACAAAAAAAAAAAAAAAAATCAAAAATAAAAGAAACGGAAACCGCATGCCACGTGAGCTTTCCCCCTTTTATCCCGTTAGGCCATTCCTGTGTCTAAACCTTGCCCATCACCCTCCAAACCTAACAGAGTGGTCGAGAGTACCCGGAACCCGTCTCCCTGTCAAACAAAGAAGGTCCTACCCACCTCTCGTCACCAGACACCACACCCTACGGCCAAGTCGATAACAACGATGAGAACGGACCTTACCCCCAAGAAATTTCCCAACACTGGAAGAAGTTTGGTGTCCTCACGGCTATTGAGAAACGCCAAGGTGAGCAACAAGCTCGATCGAAGGTGCCATGCACCACTTCTAACCTTAGCCACCCAACTACCCGGGGCTTCCTAAGCCATGATCGCTCCTACAGCCTCTAACATCTCTCATTGTCTCCCGTAAGTCAACCCGTTACCCTCGTACGAGCCATGCAGCTATGACGTAAGACCACAAGACCTTCCGTGAGGAAAGCCTCGCCCATCCAAGCCTCCCGAGGTCCCTGCACTCACCGCCGAACAACGAACACATCTCGTGGGACGCTCGCGACAGAAGTGTTTGTCCGGAAATGGAATTCCAGGATGCAATGAACGAGGGCCGCCCTCGACGAAAGAAGAAGCTATCTTCTCAACAAAAACCGAAAAAGAGGTATGAATCCGTGATCCCACGGAACCTCGAGAACCCTCAGAAAGTTTGACTACTATGTCATCTACTCCAAAGAAATCTCCCCAACTTAGTTCTCGCACAAGGCCACGGCAATGTTTGCTCCATGATCACTGGGACGAAGCCGCACCGCCACCGAAGGCCCGAAGGTCCAGATAATCCAACCCCGTCTTGGGAAGATCTCAAAGCCACTATTGATGCTTCAAGAAAAGCCATGACAAAGGAACGAATTGAAATGCGCAGCCGGCCTTACGCCAATCGTGCTCCTCCCACTCCGTAAACGGGAGAGACAAGCAAAACCATAAGTCCAGAGGTGAATGTTCTCGACACGTTCCTGGCCAAATCCCAAATAATCCTCCACGGACGTACAAAAGGCCACCATACCTCGAGCCACGAACCGAAAAGGGGCCCTACGCCAAAGAAGCCGAAACCTTGGACCCAAAGGTCAAGATCCCGTCTTGACACAGCCTCAAGCGCACTCAGCTAACATCTCACTCGGTCCTTACTCACTTCATCTTACCCGCACAAGCTCAAGTTGGAAGAAAGCTCGGCCTGCACTATGGTTCCCATCACAAGGACACCCGATGAAGCAGCCTGTATGATTGGCAACGTCAATTACAAAGAATATCATCACCTTCACAGAGCTCGATCTTCCAAAATTTGGGCCGACCACAACGAGCCTCTCTACATAACAGCTTCAACCGGACGAGCGCCGTCTCCCTGGTGTTGGTAGATGGGGATCATCCATGAACGTCCTTCCACCAAAATGATGGATTTGCTAGGGATCAAAGCAACCGATCTAAAACCCTCGACTCGTGCAATCAAGGCATACGACTCAACATCCCGCCCAGCCTTGGGAATAGCCACCTCAACCTTGTGGTTTGGAAAACAAATGGTCCCGACAGATTTCCAAGTCATCGACATCCCGATCACCTTCATCGCCATTTTGGGACGCCTCGCTACATCGTATCAATGGGGTGGCATCCACTCTCCATCAATGCGTAAAGTTCATCCAAGGAACAGATCCGACCATCATCTACGGCGACAAAGATAGTCATCGAAAGGACCGACACCAACGGCGTCCCGGTTTTAGAGATCAAACACGATGATGACGGCATGATGCTCACAGTGGTTCACCATCGAAAGCCCAAAGGCCCAAGTGTGCCACATAGACCTCGCCTTTGATTTGGGACAAGATCCTCCCCCGATGAAAATGATGAAGCACATGAACTACATCCCGGGCTCTGCTTGGGAAAACGCCATCGTGGCACTCAATGTATCATCAATATCAAAGAATGTAATACCCCGCACGGCCCGGGATACTCTCCTACTCCCGAACACATTGCGGAGGACAAGCGAGCCGCACGAAAACGCTCCACGTATAACAAAAGAGGCTTGCACGCAATCTCCGATCTTCGTCCCAGCCTTCGACATGACCAAGTACTTCACAAGGAAGGCCGGCAACTTGGAAGAAGATCCGTAAAAGGGAACAGAGCCGATCGCCGCCAAACAAAGCCGGCCGACAACCATGGACAAGCTCCAGCAGAACCTCGGCAAGATTCGTAGGCCTCAAGCCAAATCCCGTCCGAAGAGCATTCCTCGACACACCGCCCCCGGCCGGGATCCACAACCACCACTATTCACAATGAATTTTGGTTCAAGAAAACCCTCTTTGGCGGAAGAATTCGAAAAACTCTCTCACAACACTCCCGCCTTCAACAAGCGGGACGAGTCCGCATTCGAGCTAGTAATGCCCAAGACAAAAGCAAGAGACTCCGCAGACGATGCTTGGGACGAACCACCGCTACACTCGCTTCTTCAAAGAAGAAATCGAGATGCCGGATCTAATCGATTTTGTTTCGATAACTCGTGATAGCAATGATCGGGAACGGTGACATAAAGCCTTTCAAGCCCCATCTCCTATCAAGCTCATTGCCACTCAATAACCGGGCCACCTTCTCCGACTCCACCGCCAAAGAAAAAGGACATGATCGAACAACTTGGTCTCGACCCTCGAGTCCTAGAGTCTAGTGTCAAAACTCATCCCGAGTCCATTAGCTTTGAATTTGAGTCTCTCGAGTCATCCGATGGCCTCACGCCGTAAGATTACGAACTCATTGCCAATAATGTATTCCCGTATGCTCTTAATGAATGCTTCGATCTTTCCGAGTATCCTCTCATTGCATCTTTAACAACCGATAAATTAACTAACACACAAACAAGCTAATAACGATTCACTTGATAAAGAAGCGTACACATTAAACGAACAATACATTAAGCACATCTTTAAGCATGTTTGTCAAACGAGAGAAAACCGGGCCCAAGCCGCGAGGAGGTTTTAACCAAAGTGAATTTGGGAACCGCCCAAGAGCCAAAAGAGACGCAAATCGGAAGTTTCTTCACCGCACAGAGCAAGACGCATTGACCGCACCGCTCAAAGAGTTCGTGGACGTGTTCGCTTGGTCTTACCGAGACATGCCCGGATTAGATCCTAACATTGTAGAGCACCGGATCCCTCAATCCCGAGGCTAAGCCCATCAAGCAAAAGCTACGCCGAATCAAGCCGTAATGGTCTTTACAAGTCAAAGAGGAGATCGAAAATGCTCGCGCTCGCTTCATCAGTGGTGATCGAGTACCCCACATGGCTCTCCAATATCGTCACGGCCACCAAGGCCAATGGAAAAGTACGCCGTTGCGTGACTTCCGAGATCTCAACAAAGCAAGTCCCAAGGACGATTTTTCCACTACCCAACATCGACATGTTGGTAGACACTACACCAATTTCGAAGTCAAGTCCTTCGTGGACGGTTTTGCCGGTTACAATCAGATCAAGATGGCCGAAGAAGACCAAGAAAAGACAGTTTTCACAACCCCTGGGAACCTATCACTACGCAATGCCGTTCGGACTAAAGAACGCCGGGCTACTCTACCAACGGGCAAGAACCGCCCTCTTTCCACGATATGATCCACAAAGAGATCGAAGTGTACGTCGATGACATGATCGTTCACTCAAAGGGATCGACGGACAACACCTCACTGTACTCCGAGAAAATTCTTCAATCGCTCCGAAAACACTCAATGAGGCTTAACCCCGCCAAATGCACATTTGGGGTTAGCCGAGGCAAGGTTTTGGGATACATGGTCACCGAGAGAGGCATCGAGGTGGATCCTCAAAAGATCAAAGCTATCATCGAAATGAGACCACCGCAAACTCGTACAGAGGTGAAAAGCTTCATGGGCCGCCCGCAATATATCGCCCGCTTCACAACCAACCGACCTCTATATGCGAGCCAATCTTCAAGCCGATGAAGAAGAACGCCGACATCGAATGGAACTCGTAATGCCAAGATGCCTTTGAAAAATAAAAGCATACCTTGTGAGTCCTCCGATTCTCTCGTCCTCCCCACGAGGAAAAGCCACCGTTGCTATACCTAATCGTGACCGACACCGCAGCTTGGAGCCATGCTCGTCAAGAAAAGAAGGAGTCACGGTCGAAAACGCCATCTACTTCGTCGCCGAAAGTTTCAAGGCAAATAACTCAATTACTCACCCTCGAGAAACTCGCGCAGCCTGTATGGGTTGTCGGGAAACTACGGCACTACATGCAAGCCGCACACAAGCACACTTGGTTTCCAAAATGGACCTGGGCCAAGTACCTCTTCGACAAACCATCTCTCACAATGAGGCTCGCCAAATGGTCTTTCTTCCTAGCGGAATTTGACATCAAGTACGTAAACCAAAAGTCAATCAAGGGACGGGCCATGGCCGAACAACCGGCCGATTTCCCAACCGACGAGGCTCGAGGCCCCGAACCACAATTTCCAGACGAGGGAATCTTCGCAATCGAAGGCGAAAACCGATGGCAACTATTCTTCGACTGAGCGGCCAACCAAAAGGGAAACGGCATCGGTATGCTCTGGTGGATCCCAAGGACGAGCACACCCCAATTGCTATAAAGCTCAATTTCGAGGTAACCAACAATGCCGCCGAATATGAAGCTCGCGCCGCCGGACTACAAGCCGCACTCGAGAGGAATGTCCAGAAACTCGAAGTTTATGGGGACTCACTTTGATCATCAACCAAGTCTCCAACAAGTGGAAAACCATAGACCCGGCTTGCAAAAATACCATGCTCGCATAGAGGACCTCATCACACAATTCAAGAGGTCACCTTCCATTACTTGCCAAGAGACCGAAACAGCTCAGATGCCTTAGCCACCTTGGCTTCCTCAGGAAATCCCCGAAGGAAAAGCAATCAAACCCTTCAAAGCTCTGACGAAAGGAAATTCCTCGCCTACCGTTGTGAGATCGAACCGTAACCTAAGCCCGTCAATGAGCCATGGTATAACCAGATTTTCCAATACCTCAAGAGCGGGAAACCACCTTCATGAACAAGGAAGACCCACACACGTAAGGGGTCAAAACCAAGAGCATCATGGCCCTAAAACGCCTCGCCTCTCACTTCGTCATCCTCGGGGACATGCTATACAAGAAACGCTACCACGGGCCACTCCTACGCCGCGGCCCAAGAAGAAGCAAGCAAGTTCATGAACGAAGTCCACAATGGGGCTTCGCGGTCCCCACATGAACGCCGTGAGCCCCGATGCAAATCATTCTCGTGATGGGCTACTACCGGATCTCCATGGAGGCGCATTGCATCCACTTTGTCCGAAGCCGCGACAAGTGCCAACGGTTCTCCAACCTCAATCATCTACCCCCACGATCTCTACCGCATGACTACACCTCGCCCTTTCGCCACTGGGAATTGACGTCATCGGGAAAATCGCTCCGCCAGCAAAGAATCTGGTCACGAGTTCATCTTAGTAGCCATCGACTACTTCACCAAATGGGTCGAAGCCAAGTCCTACAAGGTACTCACCTCCAAGAAGGTCGCGCATTTCCTCAAGGAAAACATCATATGCCGATACGGCATCCCAAATGAGGTCATATCGTACAACGGCTCACACTTCGAAGGGGAATTCGACATCATCGGGCTGAATTCAAGATCACACGCCACAAATCTTCTCCCTACCGGCCACAAACAAACGGCGCCGTGGAAGCAAAGAAACAAAACCCTCGAACGGATCATCCGAAAATGACCACCCGAGGACGAGATTGGCCCGAGAAGCCGCACCTCGCACTTTGGGGCTACCGCACATCGGGCCGTAATGCCCACGGAGAAACCCCATTTGCCCCGACCTACGGATGGAAGCAGCCCTTCCCATCGAGCTAGAAATTCCCTCACTCCGAGTGCCGCTGAAAATGACATCAACGAAGTCGAATGGCTCCGGCCGACATGACGAATTGGCTCGCTAGACGAGCGACGACTAAAGGCCATGGAACACGTCCGAGCCTATCAAAGCAGATGGCTAGAGCTTTCGACAAGAAAGTCAAATCCCGAGACATCGTGGAAGGTGACCTCAGACTCAAAGAAAAGCCTCCCACTCGAACCAACCCACTGGGAAAATGGGAACCCACATGGATCGGCCCTTTCGTGGTTCAAAAGATCTTCTCCGGAGGCGCCATGAAGCTACCGTACCTAGACGGCAATCCCTTCATGAATCCAAATAACTAAGCAAACTTCGCAGATACTTCGCCCGAAGAAGAACAACCAGGCATCTCGCACTCCATGTAGTGTCGAACTACGCAGACCTGAGCCCTCTAGTCCGGGAACGTAGGCAACCTTAATTGGTCCGGTCTAAAAATACACAAAAGTCAAAAGTTTGAATGTCAATCAAGACCTCCATCAAGCTACGCACTTTTCAAGAACACGCCTGCCAGCCACCTTGACCAAGTCAAACGACGGCGGCAACATCAAAGGACATCCGAGGGTCACTCAAAGATCAAACGACCGACTTCATGTCCGCTTCCAAGCCAGGGCTTGCCTTCGCCTCACGCGCTTCAAAAAAAAAAAAAAAAAAAAGAGAGCTCGAGCAAGGGCTCACAAAAAAAAAAAAAAAAAAAGAGAGCTCGAGCAAGGGCTCACAAAAAAAAAAAAAATAAAGAAGCTCAAGCGTAAGCCGCGAAATTGAGGTCAAGAGCCCGACGCCAACAAGAGGCAAGGAAGCTACGAAAAAGACCGTCAAAACGACTTGTCAAGGGAGCATTCAACCTCTCACCAAGCACAAAGCCTCAAAGAAAGGGGATTGCCGCTGCTGTGGCCTGCATCGCTTCACCCGCGAATGCAAATGTAAAAGTCCAAAGATGGACGCCGACAAAGTGCACAATGTAAGCAAAGGCAAACAAAAGATCTTGCGTCTCGACAAAGCTTTAAAAGTAAATCACAAATCACTAACTACAACATTTCTTGATGAGTTCAAGCACGGTCTACTCTCAAGTTCACAACATGCTAAAAGACAAACTTTAATACATTTAACTAATAATGTGTTTGCAATGCAATGAATGGATACCTAGGAGGTCATTCCGCGCCATCTCGCGCTGTCCCCTCGCCATTCTTTCCTTTCTTCCTCGTCCCCGCGAGTCTTCTTTCGCTCCACGTGAACCAACTCGCGTCTCTCGCTCCGAGATCCGGGGTCCTCCCCGTAGAGTCAAACAATCCAAGAGCTCTCGTGGCTTCATTCGCCCGTGCTTCGGCTCGGATCTCCTCCCCGCGAGTCCGTAAAGAGGACCTCTCCCCGTCGCCGGTCAACTCTAGTCTCGTAGTCAAACAAAGTGTCTCCCGTCACATCCAAAGGGTCGACTGTGCTTCGGCACTCCTAAGGCAATAGCTACTACGGCAACCGGGTCCTGCACCGCTACACGCCCGCTTCTCCAAGACCACTTGGGATCGCCCAACACGCCGCTCATACCAAAGGCCGTATACCGAGTCGTCAACACAACGCTCCCGACGTCTAAGGAGTACCACAGAGGGAAAGCGGAATACTTCCATACCTCGTACAATACAAGAAGGCACCCGAGCCGCCATACAAAGAGGAACTACCTCCGCAGAGCAAGGTCATCCTGCACTCAACAAAGGCTCCCGCTTCATCCCAAACCGCCGGAAACAAGCGACGGAATATAGAAGGAGGACCAAGACAAACCCGGAACTCGACAACGTAGGACCCTTCCCGCAAGATCCTCCCGGTCTCAATCCTCCAGGCGGAACCCACCGGATCTCGATGCGTACCAAGCCGTGCCATCCATCTCTCCCAAAGTGATCGATCCATATCCAACACAAGAGGTCGCCGAGCAAATGACCACGGGCTAAACGACGCTGAGCCTCGCATGGCCTCAAGTCTCTCTCGCAGCCACAAGGTGAGCAAAGCGGGGCTTCCTCTCATAAAACGATCCCCTGGGCCGCGACGGCCGATACCATGAAGAGTCTCCCCAAAGACCAACGGGACAATATCCTCTCCACTCGCAAAGGCCCTACCACATCTAGCAAAGCGCCATCACAAATGCCAAGGGAACGGACTGTAAAAGCTGTCGCCATCACGCACAAGGCAAATACATCCCAAGAGACGTCACTCATCATCAACCATGAACCGCTCCTAAGCAGCCTCGTAAATGTCGATATGACCCGAATCAAGGATCATGCCCCGCACTTCTTCCAACGAAGTACGAAGAAAGTCTCGCAAGCTTCACGCTCACCGCAAAGACCACCAACCAAAGGAAGCGAGATGGCCTCCACCTCCGGTCCTCCAATCAAAGCCCGAAAATCCTCAAAAGTGGGCACCATTTCATTGTAGGAGAAACAAGACACGTGCCTCCTAACATCCTGCAACTTCGCGGCAGCCCGCAACAAATCCCAATCAGAACCAACTCCTTAAAAGACCAAACCGAGCAAAGACGAAACCTTACCTCGAAAGCCCGTCTCTCGATGCCTCATACGGCGCCGCATCCACGTTTTCAACCGCTCAAGGAAGTGTGCTTGCCTCTCCCGCGAAAGCCTCGGCAAAATTCTAGGGACGTACGAAGAATCCATGGCAAAAATGGAGGTTCCTAGAGAAAATGGGGAAGAAAGCTCGAAAATGGCCGCAAATGGGGAAATGAGGAAGAACTGTGCACCGGAAAGCATTTATGTCCTTCCCAAAAGCAAGGTTGGTCCGTACGGACCTCTTTGCATGCTAAGTATGTCCGTACGGACCTCCTTGCAAACAACCCATTTCCCCAAAAATGCATAAAACCACCGTCCTCAAGAAACCTTGCTCCAAATCGCCCAAACATCGGCCAAAGCCATTCCCGCAAACAAACACTACCCACAAACACACTCTCACCACGTGGCATGTACAAAAATAAAAAATAATAATAGCAACAATTTCTAGGACAATTCCCTGAATCACAAAAATGACATTACATCTTAAAATAAAATACCGTTTGCCATGCAAATACATGTGTTTTATTACAGTACCAAAAATGTCTCGTTGCTAAACAAAAAAAAAAAAAAGGGAGGGATATGAAAAGAGGGAAAGCAAATGAATACTAATCGAATCCTCGCATCATCATCCTCACCAAGGTCCTCCAAAGAAAAGTCGGGCATCCCAAATAACTCGCCCGTCACATCCTCGTCGTCGAATACCGAGCACCCGCCCGAGGCTCCTACGAAAAGTACTCGTAAGGATCAAATCCGGCGAAAGGATCAAAGAAAGAAGGCTCGAGGAACCCTCACCCCGTGCGCCGTGCGGAGGCATGAACCGATAAAAGGGCCGCTCCTCGAAGGCCCCGCAGCCTCCCGAAGACGTCCCCGCATCCATGCTATGCCGCCCTCAAAGGTCCCTCCCGCTGCGGCTCCGCCGGCTCTAGGCGGAGGAACGCCCTGCGTAATGCCTCGAAGGCATAGGCTCGTACGCCGGCACACGACGCGAAGACCGACAGACACCTTCGACGCCATCTTCTTAGCGAAGGAGCGCATCGCCACGTAACGGCGAGTCAAAGATATCGTAGGCTCTCCCCGTGACTCGCACCAACAAGAAGCCAAGGAAACGCTCATCAAATGCGCTTATACTCAACAACAAAAAGAGAAAATGCGTAAAAGATGCCAAGATGGAAAAGAGTCGCACACTCACCGATCTGTCTGGGATCCACTGTGATGCAAGCAGAGCTCAAGCTCCGAACGGCATGCACACCCTCCTCTCGATCCGTCCCCGCGGACGTACGTGAAATCCGGCCCGCATCGGAACCTCTGGGAGCTCGCGGCGCCCTCTCTCTCCCGCGCCGCACTCGCGGCGTCCTCGCCTTCCTCCTCACGAAGGCCCCGTACTCCTCTCCGTATAACATGAACTCCTCGGCACCGACACCGCCAAGGTACCTCTCGAAGTCAAGCACATCCATGTCCCGGAAATCAAGCATCCCAAAGGGAGGGTCCCTCGGAGCCACGGAAGCACACCGGCCATGCCGCTGTAAGACCCGCTCCCCGCATACATGACATCACAAGTCAAGCCCCGCAAAGATCTTCCGCCGCGCCTGTCACCTCTGAGCCCTCAAACTCATCTCCTCATACCGAGTCCACGGAACAAGACAAACCCCTCACGGCTATCTCTCTCCGCACGCTCCCCGCACATCCCCGTAGGCGATGGTGAGCTTCCCCGCCGGGTCCTCCTCTTCTCGCCGTACGAGCCCAAAAGCATAGCAGTGGTACGCAAAGAATGCTCTGTGATCCCTATCCCACGGAAGCACCGGAAAACCTCATAAAACCACACCCGTGACAAAACAGAGAAGGCTCAAGGCAAAAGACAATGGAGAAATGACAAGTTGCTAAATCAAAAAAACAAAGAATAAACTCATACCTCCAGAGCAAAGTCAAAACAGCCAACGAATCAGCCACACCCCGCTTAAACCGGTCCAAGGAGAAGTAGAGCTCACCAAGCCTCGCTCGCCCCAAGCAATGTCAGCACCTTATCCAGTCAATCAAGCTCTCCAACAAAGCGAAGGGAGCCGCGGTCGCGTGGTTCGAGAACAGAGTCTCTGACAAAGGCATACCACAAGAAGGAGCGCGCCAATCGCTCCGCTGCCACCTCGGCCGGTACCCCTGATGTAGGCCCCAATATCGCCGTGATCCTCATCTCCACGTCGCCGTACAAAGATCCCTGTGCCCTCGCGAGGACGAGGCTCAAAGCCCAAAGCAGCCTTGGTCAACACATCATCGCCTATCATGTCTCTCCACCGCACAGCTCCTTTCAAGGAGAGCCCGTAATAGCAAAGAAAATCGGCTGGCGTCACCGTCACCTCGCCCCCACTCGTGGAAGGTGCGGGTGGTATCCCACCAATACTCGATAAACCCAGAAGACACTCTTGTTCTTCCTCGTGTCGACACTCCACCTGTGTTCTCAACGAACACACCTAGGCCGTAAGCATAAACCAGCCTCCGGACTCGGCCTACCGTCCACGGAAATATCGGCATCCGCCGCCATAGCTCCACAACAGCCTCGAGCGATCCCCGAAGTCTTCATCCTCTCGCCTTCCCGCCATAAGCTCCCGCATCCCGCAGTAAACACAAAGAAAGGTACGTCAATCACAAGATTTAATATAAAGGCACATATAACCCGTCACAAAACACGGCACATATTGCACATAATTTTCACATACATTATACATATAATTTTTCCATGTAACCCGTCACAAAACACGGCACACAATGCACATAATTTTCACATATATCATTCATATAATTTTTCCCATGCAAATTCGTCACAAAAACACGGCACACACTGTACACATTTTCTCAAAAGAAAAAAAGGGGGGATTAAACCCTACACGACACATTTTCAAAAGAAAATCCGTCCCAACACAAAGCACATATTGCACATATTTTCCCCACGTAGTCCGTCACCCAAAACACTAAGAGACGACACATATGCATAACACAAAAAAAAAATCCGTCCCTACACGGCACACACTTTCACATATAACCCGTCACAAAACACGGCACGTGTCACATTTTTTCACAAAAATTATCACTACACGATAATTTTTCTCACAATGTACATACATAAATAGCATTAGGTACAAAACACCAAAGCATGCAATTCACTAGATAGGCACTTTATTTTCACAAATAAGAGCTAATCTACACATTTCTGCACAAAATACACATACCCACAATTTTTACATGTCCATTTTCAACAATTCATCAAGAATTTCACAAAAGGGCATAAAATAATAACAAAAAAATTCAAAAATGCGAAAAACTAAAACCTAGTTCTAGCATTCAAAAATTCGAGCAGGGAATCAAAACGGAATGCATTTCTTACCTCCCCGACGTTCATGGAGCGACGATTGTGCACCTCCGGATTCGGATACAAAACATCCGGGTTCTTCGAAGATGGAACGAACGAAATCCAATTCCTTTGAAGCTCCATCCGTTGCTCGACCACCTCTTGACTGCGTTGACGACGACTCCTTCGAGATCCCTCCGCCATTGCAAGCGATTCAAGCGAAAAATGGAAGAATTTGGTGTAAAAATGGAGGATTTTCTCTCTCTCTCTCTCGCCTGGTTCACGAACTGGAAATGAGGAAGAAGAAGCGGGAGCCTCGGCATTTAAGCCTCGGTCAAAACCTGGAACCGTAAAACAAAGGTGGTCCGTACGGACCTCTTTTACCTCAGGTTGGTCCGTACGACCTCTTTGCAAGGGGTGGCCAAATTACTTTCCCCGCCCTTATAATCTTTGCCCCCGGCCGTCCTAAGGCCTTTTCCAAAGAAATCCAAGTGCGTAATGGTCCCTAACCCTTCAATTCAATCCACCGGCCGTCAAGCCGTAAGACCGACCTCGCCCACTTCAACGGCAAATCAACCACCGCCGTCAAGCGTAAGACCGGTCCTCGCCCACTTCCAACGGCAATAACCACCGCCACGCCGTAAGACCGGTCCTCGCCCACTTCAACGGCAAATCAATCCCCGGCCATCAACGTAAGACCGGTCCTCGCCCACTTCAACGGCAATTCAACCACGGCCGTCGCCGTAAGACCGGACTCCTCGCCACTTCCAACGGGCATCTAACCACACTGGCAATCCGACCTCGCCCACTTCAACGGCAATTCAACCACCGGCCGTCGCCGTAAGACCGGTCTCGCCACTTCAACGGCAATTCAATCCCCGGCCATCGCCGTAAGACCGGTCTCGCCCACTCCAACGGCAATCCAACCACCGCCCACTCCAACGGCAATCCAAAACGCCCGACGACAATTCAAGAAGGAGCCAACACCTCCCAAAGACGAATATCAAGGCACAAGACGCTCCAAACGCTCAACGACAACTTCAACCACTCGGCCCTCAAAGGAGGTCCGAAGTCATCTTCCCAATGTCAAGGGCCCCTACAGGTCGCGCATCCTCAGCACTCCAAGCACCGGCCCGCCGATGTAAGCCCGAATCTCGCCCACTTCAACGGCAACGCAAGCACCGGCAGTCAGATGTAAGCCCAAACTTCGCACACTTCAACGGCAGCGCAAGCACCGGCCATCAGCGTAAGACCGGTCCTCGCCCACTCCAACGGCAATCCAACCACCGCCCACTCCAACGGCAATCCAAAACGCCCGACGACAATTCAAGAAGGAGCCAACACCTCCCAAAGACGAATATCAAGGCACAAGACGCTCCAAACGCTCAACGACAACTTCAACCACTGGCCCTCCTCAAGGAGGTCCGAAGTCATCTTCCCAATGTAAAAGGGCCCCTACAGGTCATGCATCCTCAGAATTCAAGCACCGGCAGCCGATGTAAGCCCGAACTTCGCCCACTTCAACGGCAGCGCAAGCAACGGCCATCAAAGTAAGCCCGAGTTCCTCCCCCAACAAGTCGAAAGGGAAGTCATACAGACCGCATATCCTCAAAGACCGACCATCATCCTTGCCCACTCAACGGCAACACAAGCACGAGAAGGAGCCAACACCTCCAAGTACAAGTACCAAGGCACGGCGCTCCAAAATGCCAAATAGGAAGCAATCACGGCCGTCATCCTTGCCCACTTCAACGGCAACGCAAGCACCTGGCAGTCATCGTAAGTCCAACCTTCTACTCAACATGCAAAAGCACAAAGGCATCTACACCTCTCGAAGCACAAGGCAGCCACGCCTCCACAAATGCGGCTAGAAGACGATTCAAAGTCCTCGCATTACATCAAATCAAGCGGCTAGAAGACGATTCAAAGTCTCGCGATTACATCAAACCGCGGCTAGAAGACGATTCAAAGTCCTCGCGTATTACATCAAATCAAGCGGCTAGAAGACGATTCTAAAGTCTCGCGCATCACATCAACCGCCGCCAGATGACGATTCAAAGTCCTCCAACAGGCACCAACCGCCGCTGTAAGACGATTCAAAGTCCTCCAAATAAGGGCACCAACCGCCGCTGCATGACGATTCAAAGTCCTCCACCGCTGCACCAACCGCCGCCTGATGACGATTCAAAGTCTCTCCGGGGCCGTGGCACCAACCGCCGCCGATGACGATTCAAAGTCCTCTGGGCCGTGGCACCAACCGCCGCTGATGACGATTCAAAGTCCTCCAGCCGTGGCACCAACCGCCGCCGTAAGATCATTCAAAGTCCTCCGGGCCGTGGCACCAACCGGCCGCCATGATGATTTATTCAAAGTCCTCTGGCCGTGGTACCAACCGGGCCGCGATGATTTATTCAAAGTCCTCCGGGGCCGTGGCACCAACCGCCGCGTATGACGATACAAAGTCCTGGGCCAAATGTGGGCACCAACCGGGCCGCTGATGACGATTCAAAGTCTCTCCACAGTGGCACCAACCGCAATCGAAGACGATCAGTCCTCACTCTACTCTCCACTAAGGCTTTAAACCACTGGGTCCGAAGACCGTATAAACCTCCCAAATGATTATCCCCTACCCTAAGGCCTTAAACCACCCGATTAGGAAAATCGTAAAAATTTCCATCCCAGACACCACCACGCCCTCACAATTGACCTCGGCGGTCACCACATCTTAGGACACCACCACGTCTCTACCACCGACCTCTGCGGTCACACAACACTTCAGTGGCACCACCACGCCCGCACTCACAAATTCACGACCTCTCGAACTACGACTGTGCTTGATTCCCGCCAGGGATACGTAGGAATCCTATCACAGGTCCACCCATCGACCTATACGGTCACCTAGACACCACCACGTCCTTCCCATCGACCTATGCGGTCACCCAGACACCACCACGCCCTACCACCGACCTCTGGCGGTCACACAACACTTCAGTGGCACCACCACGCCCGCACTCACAAATTCACGACCTCGAACTACGACTGTGCTTGATTCCCGCCAGGGATACGTAGGAATCCTATCACAGGTCCAGCCCATCGACCTATACGGTCACCTAGGACACCACCACGTCCTCCCCATCGACCTATGCGGTCACCCAGACACCACCACGTCCCACCACCGACCTCGCGGTCACACAACACTTCAGGCACCATCACGCCCGCATTCACAAAACACTCACCCCACACCCGAACTACGACTGTGCTTGATTCCCGCCAGGATACGTAGGAATCCTATCACAGGTCCAGCCTTATCGACCTATACTGGTCACACAAAAGGACACCACCACGTCCTCACATTGACCTCCTACGGCCACTTCCTCTCCCAAAGACGCGATCCAGACATTAGGACCCTTATCTTACCTGGGCGACCCCACTTCTTTCATAAGTGACGCCGTCGAGGGCTTCGTAAGTACCCCAACTGGATCACCCCTTTCAAACACACGGGAAACACCGCAGACTCATCCACGCAGCCTCGTAGACCTCTCTCACTCAAAACCCTCTCAAAACCCTCTCAAACCCCCAACCAAACCAAGTGGAGGAGCCTTCCCCGGGATAAAAGGGACAAAAGGACCTTTTGGGAATTTTCAGAAATCGTAAAAGCAATTAAGGTCCGTACGGACCTCTTTGTGTCAATGATTACTAAATCCCCTTAAAGTCCACAATATTCCCTCAAATCCTGAAGAAATGATTACTCCTCGCAGAGTTGGTCCGTACGGACCTCTTTGCATGCAAGATGGTCCGTACGGACCTTATTGCTCGTGGGACACCATCATTCCGTAATATTCACCATCATTGCGCATTCCCTCAAATCGAGGAAATCCAAAATTCGGATAACCAAGAAGGTCCGTACGGACCTCTTTGCTCCGAAATTTTTACTATAAATAGAGGGCTTTCCTCCTCATTTTCACACACCTCCCTCTTCTCTCTTCCTCCCTTAGCCTTCCGGCTCCCCTCTAAGTCCTCTCGAGGCACTCCCGCCCCTTTCGGATCCTTCCGAGGCCTTCCGAGCTCCTTGTGGTGCTCCGGCCTCCCCGAGCGCTCCCGAGACGCTCCCGCGCGCCCCGAGGCACTCTCGAGGTACTCGAGGCCCCTCGTGGTACTCCGAGGCCTTGCCTCGGTCTTTCCACTGCGGTGTCCCGCTCTTTTCCGAGTCAAACCGGCGATCCCAAACCACGCCGAAATCCCCGCCCGAGTGACTCCCGCCACCACAACGCACGCCGAACCTCTCGCCCGAGTAATCCCGACGATCCCCACGCACGCCGAACCTCTCGCCCGAACGCAGCCTACAACCTCAACTCACGCCGAAACTCGTCCGCGGACAACCGGTCCCTCCCGAAGCAATCCCGATCCATACCTAACGCTTACTCCGACCTCAAACACCATTCCCCAGCGGAAGACAGACGCGAACCAACATTGGTAAGGCTTCCTTCCATTACTATTTCAATACATTTTCATACATAGCATACAATGTAGACATCCGATACAGCATGCATTTTTAAAAAAGCACACACACACACACACAACATTTAAAGGATATTAGGGGTATCCGAAAGACTCGTTTTACGAGGCTACTCGGGTGAGCTCTAATATTCTAATATTCTCTTCCCGGGGAGTCATCTGACCTCCGAACTCAAAAATCTCATCACACAAAAACAGTTTAAAATTATCTTTAAACTGATGCCCTTTTTCAATGTTTTGGGCTTAATAAAAACGGCGTGGCGACTCTACAAAAACAAAAACGGCGAGACACGTCGCCCCAACGCGAAAGATGCCAGATGCCGGGGCTGCGAAGCCTGCTCGGATCCGGGCTATTTCAGCGTATCCCGTATACATCCTCCCGAGCAAAAGAGTCAACACTTAGCCATTGGTAACACTCTGACTCTCTAAACCCCGCTTTGTCTTGATTTACGCATCATACGCTACTTTCGATCCGATCAAAGTTCTCAAAATATAGATGAAACACCGTCTACGAGTCTCGATACATTTTAGTCCTCTATCATATTTTCTCCCTCGAGAGAAGTAATTTAGGGTTAAAACGGCGTTCGAGTCCCTTTTTATTTTTCTGTCATTTACCGTCCAGATCGTTCGATCTGATTCGCATTTTTACCGTCTGAACCGTTATGTTCGTGATCGTCATTTACCGTCCGGATCGTTTGATCCGTTGATATTGCTATTTACTTTACGCACATTTACAGTCCAAACCGTTAGGTTCGTCGATTCGTACTTTTACTGTCCGGATCGTTCGATCCGTTGATATCGCATATTCAATACTGTCATTTACAAGTCCAAACCATTTGGTTTGTTGATAGTATTTACATTCAAACGTCCGAGTCACAAAATGACTTTTCGATCGCTTCTTGCTTGCCGTCATTTTTATCAAAAAAAGGGCAACATCGTAATGCTCGGTTCAAAACTGAAGTTCGTCATTCGATCTCCTTTTCAAACTCCCTCAAAATCGACGTTTGTCATTCAAACGATCCTTTTCAAAATCAACGTTTGTCATTCAAACCAAGATTAAAGTTTGTCATTCAAACTCATTTTCAAAAGTAACACAAACACACATACACGCACACTTTTCGAGAGAGGTAGAAAGACTCGTCATGCGAGGCATTTCGGGTGATCTCCAGATACTCTTCCCGAAACGTAACCTGACCTCCGAACCTAACAATCTCTGTTCAAAAAGCCTTTTCCTAAGTTTTGGCTCCCAATCAAAATGACCTCCTTTTCAATAGCCTTTTCCTAAGTTTTGACTTCTAATCAAAACGACCTCCTTTTCAAAAAGCATTTTCCTAAGTTTTAGCTCCCAATCAAAACAACTCCTTTTCAAAGGCCTTTACCTAAGTTTTGGCTCCCAATCAAAACGACCTCCTTTTCAAACTACCCTTTTTCAAAGTTTAGGCTCATAATACAAAACGGCGTGGCGACTCTCTTTTCAGTGAAGTCCATCAAAAAACTGCTCACCGCATACGCGCAATCCGGGTAGTTTCAGTAGGGGTAGCCAACTCAACTGGTTTGTCTGCGTCCCGCAGCTCTCCTTGTCTCAAGTCATGATTGGCCCCCGAGTTCTGACCGTTGACGAGATGAGGGGTTGTATCTAGGACGGACAAAACTGTATCATTTTTGCTTTTATGTCCATCTAGTGTCCCACTTCCAACTGGTTCGTCTACATCCCGCAGCTCTTCTTATCTCAAGTCAAGGTTAGCCCCCGAGTTGTGGCCGTTGACGAGATGAGGGGCTATATCAGGGACGGGCAGAGCTGCGTTGTTTTCGTGGATACTTAGAACCATGTGATCTTCATCGTCACCATCGTCTTCAAAAACCCGGTTCAGCCTTGAACTGGTGCTTGTAACCTTTATAGACTTAGAGACTTTTAGGTTTCCCTTTGGCGTGTCTACCTCCATCTTTTTGGTTGTTTTTCTGCTTCTTATAACATGCTCCGAGAAGTCTTTGGGGTCGCCCTCACGCATCCAATTCCAGCACGATTCAGATCCATGACCACGAAAGTGATTGTGGCCTCGGTTCGGAAGGGATGTTCACCGACTTCCAGCTGTATATCAATAGTTCCCTTGGCACTGACTTTGCAGTTGTTGAAACCCTCTAGTCTTCCATGGTAAGGTTCCAGAATGCTATCTTTCAAGCCCATCATATGAAAGGTGGAGTAATATATAATATCTCAAGAGTCCCCCGTGTCAATGAGGAGTCTCTCGGACTCACAGTTATCAATTCTTCCTTTTATCACCAAAGGCTGCTCGCAGGCTGCGCAGCTTCCAGCCAATGACCTCTTCTGCCTTAGGAACCCAGGCGGGGACATGATAGACCTTGCTCAATTCATGAATTTGGTCTCTCAGCTTTCTGGTGGAGACTGTCTCTTCTCTCGGTTACATGCGGCTTGGCCCTAGGAGGCTTTTGCTCTGTGTCATCATCTTTATCATCGTCTTCATCATCGTCCTCTTTCCTTTTTCGCTTGCCATCCTTTTTCAGGACATAACGATCAAGTTTGCCTTCATCAACCCACCTATGGATCATCCTTTTGAGGGAGATGCAGTTCTCAGTGTTGTGACCATGGTCTTGTGGAAATCACAGTATTTGGAAGGGTCACGTGGGTACTTTGGTTTGTCAATGAGTGGATGAGGATTTGGAAGATTCACCAATTGCATGATTTCTGTGATAGGCTTGGTGAGGGGGGTGAAGATCTCAGCCTTTTCAGTACCCCGCGTTCTGTTCTTCCCTTTGTAGTCGTTTCCATTAGAAGCCTGGTGAGTTCCAGCTGCTTCTGTTTCTATCTTGTCAGACTTCTTCTTGCTTTTCTCTTCCGCCATGGCTATGGCATACGCCACATTGAATAAATCGGATTTAGACTTGGGCTCTCTAGCGGAGAGTTCATATATCAATTGTCCGGATCTAAGTCTGGAATTGAAGCAGACGATCACCTCCCTGTCGGTCAGGCTTTCTTCTACTTGATCCTCCATGGCTCTGAATCTGTTATAGTAATTCAGAGTGGTTTCATTATTTCCTTGCTCGATGTTAGTAAGGTCAGTCAACCTTTTCTTCTTCTTCCCTGCCGTGGCGAAGTGATCCAGGAACTTCCTCCTCATATTCCTCTAGCTATCAATGCTTCCCTTTTTTAGCTCACGGAACCATGTTAAGTCTGTTCCGGAGAAGGTACTCGCAAAAGCTTTGTAGAGAATGTCATCTACTTTGGTGAGGAGGGCCATAGTGGATTCAAAACTCGCATTACGGTCCTTTTCATAGCTGGTGGTTCCCGCGTATTTGTAAAAACTTGGGACTTTAAAGGTAGGGTTATGCGGTAGATCGTTGATCTCCTGTGAGAATGGACGGGTGGCACTTGTGTCATCTTCTTCCGTTTCTTTCTTACCCATTTCCATCTCATCAAGCCTCTTCTTCAGCATCAATGGTTCTCTGGCATCAATGACAGAACTGAAGTGAGAACTTCGGTGGGACATTTCTTCTCTTGCGTGATCATTCACCCTGTTATGTTCCTCATCTTCCCGGTGGTTCTCTCCTTGTCTAGAGGGTGTTTTTTCTTTCCTCTGTTCCCCTTCATGGTGAGGGAGGATTCTGTAAGGACGAGAGCTCCTCAGCCTAAGAAGGTTTTTGGGATGAGGAGGACTTCTATGCTGAGGGTGATGGTTATGACGAGGAGGGGAGAAACGTCTAGCCTGAATGAGCCTTGCTCGTAAGTTAGCCGAGTTAACCTCCTGCTCCCTCTGAGTGTTCAAGTGGCTTCTCAGGTCTACCACCACATTCCTCTCGTTTTCATGGTTATTTGACCGAGGACGAGGAGGTGCATCATGGAGGTTTTGCTTAGATCGTATAGCAAGCTCATGGTGAGGGGGATTTTGGCCACGAGGAGGGCTCCTCTGACTACCACGCCTGTCACCCTGAGTTGCCCTTCCATGAGAATTTCCTATCCTCGTAGGCCTGATAAACTCGGCCAATGAGTGTTCTGGGTCTAATTGCAACAATTCATTTTGTTTCTCATAGATAAGTTGCAAGGTCTCCATTTGTTGATGTAAGAGTGTACGATGATCAATTGGCTAGGTAGAGTTCTCAGCTCTTCCTTTGTTAGTGTTCCTCGTCGTCTGTTCTGCTTGTAGTTCTCTTTCCTCGTTGACGACGAGGATGGTTGGCAACGATCACCGCGGCAGCTGAATGAGTCCGAGGACGAAGAGTCATGCCGAGGGGAGGCAGCCCATCGATCTGAGGTGGAGGAGGAGGCAGCACTCCATTAGTGAGAGGAAGACCAGTAGTCCCGTTAAGAGGGATGTCTTCGACGTGGGTTCGTTCCAAACGTTGTTCCTCGTTAGTGAGACTTATGGTAATTTCGTCTTCCATTGGTAATAGGAGAGTTTGAACAAAACAGTAATTCTTAGGGGAATAGGATTCAAACGAACAAAATCCAGGTGCTCAGGCGAACGGAATTCCGGCTAACGAAATTTTCCAGGTGGACGGATATCAGACAAATCAGTAATCCAAGGCGGATAAATTTCCAGGCGGACGGATTTTCAAGCGGAGCAGAAATTTTTTAAGCGGAACAACAATTTTCGGCCAAAACAGGATCTTTTTGGCTGGGAAAAAGGTTTCAGACGGATGACAATTTCAAGCTATTCAATGGTATTTGAATTGTTTCTCGGCAATGGAACCAAACCGATGATGCCAAAAACGTTCGGATCAGCCCAAATTCGGCGGTAGGTTATATTCTAGCGATTGAATAGCCTGAAACAGAGAAACAAACACGTAAACTAAGCCGGGGCTTCTCCGACGAAGGCCCTCCGGCGTGAGAGTAAATATTTGCTTTTTGAGAGAGAGAAATTAATTGACAAGAGTTTAGAGTCAAAAGATAACGTACCAAGTAATGTGAATTATGACTTGTATTTATAGGCATAGCATTGTATAATCCATGTTGGATTGCAATGTATGGATAAGATATTAATCCTATGAGGATTATATCTGTTGAGTCTTTGCTGGATAGGAGTCCATTTGAGATTAGATTATAATCCTAGGGGGATTATAATTGCTCACTGACCTTAATTGAGTAGGATTGTATAAACTTCAGCCTGCACGTGAGCCGAGCTGGTCTCTCCTCGTAATATGTGGCCAGGTCGGCCTACGTTGAGCCGGGACAGAGATGTGAAGGAACTGGGGAAACCAAATTCCTGGTGATTTGATAGGCGAGGAGGCCTCCTCGTCGTCAAGGGAGCTCAGCTCGGCCTTGGAGGGAGATCTCCCTCGGCATTGAGTCTTGGGCCTTAGTCATTTTGCCTACTAAGTCTAGGTTGACTTAGGGGAATGACGAGAAGGCTTGGTTCGAGGAAAGTAGAGAATCCCATTACATTCCTCGTATATCATACTTGTTAGGATTATGTTTAGGGCCCAATCCACTTGGGCCTTGCCCGGACTAGCCTAAGTTCGTATCTCGATTTATACCGTTCAAGTATCATTTAGGGATGTTTATGAATCCCTCAAATCTCGAAGATAATGTAGGCGTAACGGTATTCGAGATTATAGGAGACGGATACAAATGTCGACGTGGATAGACGCATGTGTTGTTTGGTCGAGGTTGCATAAATGATCGAGGTCGAACCCGATTCGTGTCTTGGCTGGCGAGTGGACAAGGACTGTATCGTATATCGGACTAATATAGTTCGGGATCGATGGAGGTCGGACAATAAGATCGGTCGATTGATCTTCCTGGTGGGCTTGTACACAACTTAGTGGACCATTTGTGCTTTGATGAGCCTTTGAGCTTGCTTGGATACGGGCCAGGCCGTAGGGCCTACTATTACTTTTATTCCGTTCAAGTATAAAAATTAAAGTATGAAAGAGAATGGGTGAGAGAAATAAGAAGTTGTGCTCATTTGTTTTGGCTTATCTTTGGTGACTTGCAACTTTTGGCTTTAATTAAGTTAAAATAAGAGTGTTTGTTTTGATTTATAAGCCAAAAGTCAATAAATGAAATACAACTCATCTATTGCATAAATAAGTGAAAGCCAATAAGCCCAAAAAATGTTGCTTTTTTTTCACATATATGAAAACACATCTATATTCACTTTTAACAAAAAAATTACATCCCCAAATTACCCACCCTTTCCATATACTATTATTTATGATAGTTTTAAAAAAAATAGCAAGAAATACGTGATTGTATCAACTATAAGATTCATAAAAAAATGTTTATTTCATTACTTTATTTGTTTCGTTTCTTTTAAAAATTATACATTTTATTTTTTATTTCTATGCTAAGGACACATTTTGTTTTAAATATGTAGATGATTTCTAAAATTTTGAAATATAATGTGACTTTATTTTAAATTTTCTTATTTTTTTAGTAGATGTATTTATTCTTTTATTAAAGAATATTATGAATTAATATATTTTACTTGGAATACAAAAGGAAAAATAAATAAATATTTGATTTAATTATTTTGATAAATATGTAAAACTATATTTTATTCAACAAAAATAAATTATATGATTCAATCAGAGGATAGATCGGCATGCATATGAGTCAATTTGATATTCTTATTATAATTCAATATTTTTCAATTTTTTTAACAAATAAATACAATTAGTTTATAATAACTTCAAAACAGTCAAAACAAACAGTATTCAATTAATCAGCTATCAGTCATTAACTATAAGTTATCAGCTATAACAAATGAGCATGTTGATTGGTGTAGTGAGTATACAAGTAAAATACTCCCTCCGTCCCGGTAGAAGCGTCACCCTTTTAGGGGTGGCGCGCAAATTAAGAAAAAGTGTGGAAAGAAAAAATGTTGTGAGTGTAATTTAAAAATAGGAGAGAGAATTAGTGGAGGAAATAGTGAATTTTAAAAGTGTTGTGAGTGTAGAGGAGAGAGAATTAGTGGAGGGAATAGTGGGTGGGATAATAAAATATTTATAAAAGTTTCCTTTTTAGGAAAGAATGACGCTATAAGCGGGACGTCATTTTGGATAAAAAGTGACGCTTCGACCGAGAAGGAGGGAGTAGGTTTGTAGCAAACATAAAATAAAAGTAAAGTAGCAGAGAGAATTGAGAGAATGAGTATGAGAAACAATATGAAGAATAAGTCATTTGAATAGTTCAGTTTGAGATGAGACATACTCCCTCCGTCCCAATAAAAGCTTCACTAATTATCCAAAAGGGCGTTCCGTTAGAAGCTTCACCTTTTCTTTTTTGGCAAAAAATCTTTACTATTTCCTCCACTCATTCTCTCTCCTACATTATTTTAATACTCACAACACCATTATAATTTACTATTCCCTCCACTAATTCTCTCTCCTATTTTCAAATTACACTCACAACATTTTTTTTTCCCTCCCATTTTCATAATTTACGTGTCCACTCAAAAGGGTGAAGCACTTATTGGGACGGAGGGAGTATTAAAAAAAAAAAAAAAGTCATTTGAGATGGAACAGATGGAGACAAAATAAAAAATCAATAAAACTTTATAGAAGATATTGTTTGGAATATTTTGAGTTGAAATGAGAGATAAGTAGTCAATTTTAAATTATTTTCCCAAAATTGAGATATTTCCGGAAAGAAAAGTTTAATTGCTTTTCAACCAGAGAGAAAAACAGAAACGTCTGTTGCTTATAAAAACAGAATTCCAAACCAACTCTTCATTACATTCAATCACATTGTCAAAATCTTCATTTCATTTCTCCTCATCTTGCAAGGAATTGGGCGAAATCGGAACAATCAGGGCTGCAAAGAAGAAATTTTGTGGGTAATAATGTCAATGGTGGGAAGCAGCGATGGAGGCGGTGGTTCATTACCGGGCTCGCCGAGAAATAGGGTTAAGTTTTTGTGTAGTCATGGGGGTAAGATTCTTCCTCGCCCCGCCGATGGTCAGCTCAAGTACGTCGGCGGTGAGACCCGCGTCATTTCCGTTCCCCGTGATATTACTTTCCCTGGTAATTATAATTCCCTCTCTCCATATATATATAATATGAGTAATTTGATTGTTCTAACAATTAACTATTTGAGTAATATTCATTCTATTATCTCCAAAATAAATATCAAAAATAAATAAATTTGCTCGATATCTAACCATGTTTGAAAAATCTATTGCTCCTTGTCATCATCCTTAGCTTTTGCAACAGTTGGCAACATGTAATTTGTTGTGGCAAATTTATCAATTGGCAGTTTTTTACACAGTTAACTTATCGAATTTTTAAGAAATGTATTTCACTTTGTAGCTTAGCAAAATTGTATTTTTCTTATTTAGAAAATGCAACACTTATTCAATTTGGGATGAACAAAGAAAATGTTGGTCCTTTTTCTCATTTTCCTGCTGTCTTGTGCCTTTTCCAAGTCCTCTTTCATCCCTTTTGTCCCAAAAACAATGTCGCACTTTTCATTTTTGTTCGTTCCAGAAAAATATCGTTTATCTAAATAAGAAAGTGACTTGGTGCAATTTTATGATTGTACAAATGATGTATAAACTAATAAAACATCTTTCTTAAAAACGTTGGCAAGTCAACTGAACATAAAGAAACATACGATTTTCTGATGTTCAATGCAAACTCCATCCCTATTGTCAAGATTCATTGCCTTCCATTTTTGTCTCTTTCTACCGAATGGAAATCAAACAAAGAAGGAATAAAGCTCACTAATTGTTTACATGCTTTTGATAATCATGGCATTGATATAGCTTTAATTCTACCCTCTTGTTCTGCTAGAACTGATGAAGAAACTAACATACCTAATCGATTGCGATATGCTCCTCAAGTACCAACTAATGCCAGAGGACCTAGACGCCCTAGTTTCCGTCAAATCCGACGAAGATCTCCGCCACATGTTTGAAGAATACGATCGCCACGAGGTCCACGGATACCCAAGGCTCCGAACCTTTCTCTTCCCCGCAAATCCAATCATCATCGAGAACCAGCTAGGCTCCATGGACCGCCACACACTAGAACAACGTTACATAAACTCCATAAACGGCATTGTTCATCCAAGCTATAAGCCACCACCACCAATCAATGTAAGCCACGCATCCTTCACCATCTCCTCCGCCTGCTCCTCCCCAAGATCACCGACCCCTGAGAGCTGCCCCACTGACGGTTCTTCGAATCACGACAGTAATTATTACAGTGGCCGGAGCTCCTTACACAGAATTCAAAGCTCTCCTAGTATGTATAATCTCATTGGCGGCCAACAATCTCAAACCAGTTCTTCTTCCCCTCAGATACACCACTACCATTACTACCAACAACAACCCGGCCGGCATCTCCAAACAGCGCTGCAACACCACCACCAAACACCTCATAAACCGCCACTTGACCGGAGCTATCATGGGCCGGAGCAACTACTGAAGGTCAGGTCAGTCGGGCGGGCAGAATCATCAAGGTACCAGGTGGATCAACAGTCGTCCCCGTGTAGAGCACCGAGCAGAGGAGGGAGTATGTGCTGTACTAAATGCTTGAATTATGACGATTATGGCCATTATGGGAATACTAGAGTTGAGAGAGCAGAGAGTTATTTGGGAAGTCCATCGCTTCCCCAAAGCCCCCGTCAGGGTTATGCAACCAAGGCATGGGACTAGCAGTGCCCGTTTCGTGTGCAGTTATTGACCCCATAACATGCGTATATATCATCATATGGCAGAGGGTGACCTGATACTGTATATAACTGAAGAAAGGATTATAAATTCAAGGCCTTTATGATTATATAGAAATTTGTAAATGTTTAGTTGTCTCTATGATACTAATATAATGTCCTAAATGAAATTCAGGTACTATTTTGTATATAATTTCAATTTCCTATTTAACGCACTCTGCTTCTTTCACTGAGCCAAGGTTCCTTGCCAGTGGAGAATTTTCTGGACAGGATCTGAAATCAAAGAGCAAAAAGCATAAAACCCCATTGTGGTTTTTTCCATTGTGCGGATAACCCAACCCCGCTCTGCTTATATTAGGCACATAAATCCCGTTGTGGTTTTATCATCTAAAAACTAACGGCCTGCGTACATTTGAAAAGGATGGGTGATTTATGCGCCTTACATAAAAACAGAGGGAGATTATCCGTAAAATGAAGAAACCACAGGTAACTTTTGGGGACTTTTCTACTTTTTGCTCCAAATTAAAGTGAAGAAATGTAAACTAGAAAGAATCACAAGTTTGGAGAGGGGTAAAATTTAACAATGGCACATTATTTCCATTTGAACAATATCCAAGGGGGATTTACTACTTTTTGATGTTAAAGCTAATATTGTAACCATAGAAAATCTTGCTCCTCTATCCTCCTCATAATAGAAATCTTTCCTCAAATTCCCACCTCACCCTATGACAAAAACCTCTCCCATAACTAAATTCAATCTCAACAAAATCCTTATACACATTTCAGAAGAAAATTATGAACTAAAAGACCTGCATCATCACTCATTTGCTGTCAGTAAAATCAGCATCAATGACATCTCCTTCAGGGCCCTTACCAGATGATGGTTCCGAGGGTCCAGCACCAGGGGCACCGCCTTCAGGCGTTGGGCCGGCACCTGGGGCAGCTCCAGGCTGGTTGTATAGAGACTGGCCAAGCTGCATAACTTCTTGATTTAGGGCAGTCATGGCATCCTTGATGGTCTGTGTAACACCTCCTGCAATTGCCTCTTTAAGCTCACCGAGTTTAGCTTCGACCTTGTCTTTGACTTCGGCTGGGACTTTGTCTCCTAGTTCCTTGAGCTGCTTCTCTGTTTGGTAAACTACTGAATCTGCTTGGTTTTTGGTATCTATGGCATCTCTTTTCTCCTTATCTTCCTTTGCAAATCTTTCAGCCTCACTGACCATTCTCTCTACCTGTGTATCAGGTATACAAAGACAAATTAACACACAAGCCCTTTCATCAACAATAGCTCTTCCAACAAATAACCAAAATAAGCAGGCTTAAAACCTTCATAAAATCAACAATTTTGCTTTTAACTTCTCTACCAACAGCATATACTAAACTCAAATTACAAAAGCATTTAACATTTTGCACAGAATAGATACTTGATCCATCCCTAACATCAATTACTGGAGAAACAAAAGAGTTTTTAGTTTTAGAATGGGCCTGTTTTTTGTTGGATAGAAGGTTGTAGTAGATGTAAGTACATCTTGGGACACTACAAAATACGCCCTCCGTCCCAAAATGTTTGTCCCATTTGACTTTTTTGTTGAACTTTGACCACAAATATATGACAATTTAATTATGTTCATGAAATTCTAAAAATTCCTATTGATTCACCATTAATAATATTATCAACAACAACTTTTAGAATTTCATGAACATGATTATTCTCTCATAAATTTATGGTCAAAGTTCAACAAAAATATCAAATGAGACAAACATTTTGGGACGGAGGGAGTACTACATTAACCAGTTGTTTCTGTTGGTGAAGCTGGTCAGAAATCTTGAAAGTTTTTGGCACTAACAGTCGGTTGTGGAACCCATAATTACCCACCCCAACTAACCAGTTAAATCCAATAAGATACTTGCTACTGAAACACAGAAGATACTTAACATGGGGAACATGTAGCTTCAAGATGAAACGATAAGCAACTAACAAGTTTATCCACAAAACAGAAAGAGAGAAAGGCCATAGAGTTCATTGAAAAGTCAGATCACATACCTCATCACTAGGCAATGTGCTAGCACCAGTAATGGTGATATCCTGCTTCTTTCCAGTTCCCTTATCCATGGCGGTGACAGAGAGGATACCATTGGCATCAATGTCGAATTTAACCTCAATTTGTGGAACTCCACGAGGAGCAGGTGGGATTCCATCAAGCCTGAAGCTGCCGAGAGACTTGTTGTCCCTGACAAACTCTCTCTCACCCTGAAGGACGTTAATTTCCACACTCGTTTGTCCATCAGCAGCTGTTGAGAAAACCTCTGATTTTGAAGTGGGCAATGTTGTGTTTCTTGGAATAATCTTTGTCATAACACCACCAAGGGTTTCCAGTCCAATAGACAATGGGGTCACATCCAAAAGAACTATGTCACTGACATCTCCAGCTAAAACACCAGCCTAGAATGGAATACCGTGAAAATTACACGTCAGATTACAAACACTGGAACAAGAGTTCTTACAGGGACATGTAGAGCAACTATGCAGACAACCAACATACTTTAAGACGCGCATAAAGGATGACCAAATAGGAAGGAGGTATACGGATACAGAAAGAGAAGGATATGATCAGTACCTGAACAGCAGCACCTAGAGCAACAACTTCATCAGGATTGACAGTGACATTTGGTTCCTTTCCAGTCAGTTTCTTAACAACTTCCTGGACTGCTGGAATACGTGTTGAACCACCAACAAGTATAACCTCATCTATATCAGAGAACGACAGCTTTGCATCCCTTATAGAGTTCTGAACTGGTGTCTTTAGCCTAAAAAGACAAACATATAGAGAAGGTTCAATTTTAACACTCTTCTTCAAAAACTTAAAAGGATCAAAAGAGGACATTACTTAACAAATAAAAATAAAATGCAAGTTGATATCAATCAGGGAGCAACAATTTGGGAGCAACAATTTGACAATGCATAGATTCTGCAAATATTCTACTCCCTCCGTCCCAAGATGAATGTCATACAAGGGTTATTTAGAAAAAGTTAATTTTTAATAGAAAAAAAAAAACATAAACATTCTTACTATTCACTTTCAAAATTTTAGCTTTGCAAAAATATAATGAAATATGAAAAAATAAATTGAGACAGTTATTTGAAGGTAAAGTTTCAAAATGTTCATTTTGGGAAAAAACAGGACATTCAATTTGAGAGAGAGGGAATAAGGTACCTATCCAGGAGGTCTGAGCACAATTCCTCAAATTTTCCCCTTGTTAGGGTCGTGTCAATGTGTTTAGGACCATCCGCAGTAGCTGTAATGAATGGCAAGCTGAAAAGGAAACCAAATGGGGACAGAAGATATCAGTAGAGGTATCTTATAATGAGAGAGCTAATATCCAAAAATTATGGCACCAAAGTCTCAAACCTTATACTAGCCTGTGTTAGAGATGACAGCTCCATCTTTGCTTTTTCTGCAGTCTCAGTTAATCGTTGGAGAGCTTGCTTGTCCTTCAGCAGATCTATGCCCTCATCTTTCTTAAAGCTTGTAGCAAGCCAGTCAACAATTCTCTGGAGGATTTCACAATATAGATTTTAGTTTACAAAGAACCATTAACAACGAAAATAGCATGTCAAAAAGAGGGGTAGGAAAAGATATAGAAACACTACATGCACACCAAATACCTTGTCAAAATCATCACCACCCAAATGTGTATCTCCAGATGTAGAAAGCACCTCAAACACACCATCACCAACTTCCAAGACTACAGTTGAATGAGTAAAGAAACTTAGTAACAAAATCAATTTTAAGTAAAAGGCATTGCATGAAAAAATATCATCAAATAAGTGGTTAGTCTCATCTGTGAATCACACAAGTGGGGTACGACCAGTGACCAGTCATGGACAAGTATCAATGTAAGTAGGCCGAAACTGTATACCATTTATTTTCATTCCGATCACGAGAGAATGAAAAGAAATTTTACCCTGACCTAAGAAGTTACCTTAATTAAATAAACATTCCTACATTAAAACCTACTATTCAATTGTAAAATAAATAATAAACAGGAAAATTGAAAGCCATGCAACAACCGTGTACCTGAAACATCGAAAGTACCACCTCCAAGGTCAAATACTAAAATTGTTTCATTGTTCTTTCTATCAAAACCATAGGCCAGTGAAGCTGCAGTAGGTTCATTGATGATACGGAGAACTTCTAGGCCAGCAATGCGACCAGCATCTTTTGTTGCTGTTCTCTGGGAATCATTAAAGTACGCAGGAACTGTCACAACAGCTTTTGTGACTTTATCATTCAAGAACTTAGATGCATCATCCACGAGCTTTCTCAAAACCTGCAGACAAGAAAAATGAAAAGTCAGTTTCGCGTAAGCCAGAAGAAACAACAACACAGTGGGAAATCTGGCGATAAATTTAAAGCTTTCTCAAACTGCTAATGTTATACTCAGAAAACATTGGTCCATATGTCTATATTGATAGCAGGAGATTACTGGGATGTGACATCATACACGGCAAGTAGCCTATAAGGATTTACCATCGACATTTCATTATACAAACACTGTGCCGTTTGTATGCAATTCGCCAACTACTAATCCATAAAACTTATTCATCCTAGAATACACAGCTCCACATTTTCTGGTCATAGTTCCTCAGTATAAAACAAACATAAGTCCAATCTCTACCAAACATGCCATTGTAAAAAAGGCGTAGACATCACGCAGAGAACAGTATAACAATACACCTTCACTAGCACTTTTCCACGCAATATTAATTTCAAATTAACATTAGCAACCATTCACATACTACTTCATGGATGAGGAAAAAATGTACACATTATAAAGCTATACCAGATGCACTGCAGCCCAAACAATCAAATACTTCATAATCACAATATACCCGAATCCATAACACAATTAAAAATGCAAACTCTATAAGAATCCATTAAACAAAGAAATCATACTCAAACGAATCATACCTGAGCCGAGATTTCTTCAGCAGCGAATTGCTTCCCAATGGCCGGACAATCAAGTTTCACGTTCCCGTTCTCATCCCTCACAACCGTGTATGAAACCTGCTTAGACTCCTCATCAACCTCCGTCATCTTCCTCCCAATAAACCTCTTCACAGAAAAGAACGTATTTTCCGGATTCACAACAGCCTGTCTCTTCGCAATTTGTCCCACAAGCCTATCCCCAGTCTTCGTATACGCCACCACAGATGGCGTCGTCCTTTGCCCCTCGGCGTTAGTAACAATGACCGGCTTACCTCCTTCCATGGCTCCCACGGCAGAGTTAGTCGTCCCCAAATCGATTCCAACCACTTTCTCAGCCACTACTCTAAGCGGCCGGCACCTTAATTGTTCACCCTTCTTCAAAAACGTCGATTTATGGTTGGAAAAGGAGACGGAATTATTGAGTCCTCTACCGAAAAAGACAGTTTTGGGGGATTTTTTGGATGAAGCGAAGGAGGTTCCGCCTAGGGCGTTAATTTGAGCGGTGGAAGAAGCCATTGAAACCCTAATTCAGTAATGAAGTGAGAAAATATGGGAGAATTAGTATGAATTAAAAGGTTTTTTGAAGAGAGAAAATCTTAAACTTTTGAGCAAACCCTAGAAAATTGGGTGGCGGAAGAGGAAGAAGAAGAAGACGATGAAATGGAATGAAATGAAGCGCGTATGTTCTACTGCGTGTTCTCGTTGGGGAGAAGATAAGAAAAGGGGGAGAGGGTTTAAGAGAGAGAAAGGTGGGGTCCACGTGGAGAGTTCTAGAATGATGCCGTCTGATTGGAAATGAATGGGCTAACGGGTGCGACGAGAACGAGGTTGGGCTTTTTGGATGAACAACCCAATATTTCACTCACTGAAGCAAATGATCAACGGTGCCAAATCCACATATTTTGACTTAATAATGATTTCGTAATTCTATAATTAAATTAAATTATAGAATTAGAAGTTATAAATGGCATCTTTTAGCATACCTTGCCATCTAAAACTATAGCAAAGTCAATGATTTTTACATAATCTTGCCCATGAATAATGTTCTCTTGATTTTTTTTTAGTTTTTTTTTGTCCTGGACATGAGACTAAAGTAGAGAATAACCAAATTTTATAATTTTTTTTTTTTGTAAAGTTTCAATCAAATTAATAATTGAAATAAAAGAAATATAAATGAGACCATTTTTTGAAACGAAATATACGGGAGAGGGAGTATTAGGGGAAGAATTTTATTATATTAATTATAATTTATAGGAAGCTGGTAATCTGGCACGGGACAGTATGACAAAAAGGAGAAAATCAATAAGGAAAAGAAACCCCAAATTATATCTATATATAGCTAACTCTCCTATTTCAGTCAAACTGCAACACGACTGAGTCCAGCAAACCCTTTGGCAAGATAGCCTTCAACCCCCACGTATAGGCTCGGAACAACACGAAGGCCTACTGTTGCGTTTAACAATTTCCATGGCCTCCACCGTAGCATTTCATGGTGGTTTCCTCCCACAATTCACCAAGTCTCAATAAAATTGATCTGCCTCCTTTTACAAATCAAAATATTGCTAAAGTTCGCAAGTTTATTAGAGGCTTCATAATCATGGGACGAAAGAGTTGTAAATATTGATTACTTTCTACCTATAACTTTTTTTTCATTATAATCTTTAAAAAGATTTAAGTATTCAACTATTTGCTATTCCAGGTCAGGTTATTTTGAGTCTATATGTGCACACATAAAGTCACCACTATAATAAAACTGCTACAAAGACTAAAAACCAACAAAAAGTTTCCCGTGCAAAGAGAAAAAATAACCCTAGCTAAAAAACATCAATAAATTAATTACGAGAGGAAAGAAGGAAAGATTATTCGGCCTAGTCAAAATCTCCAAATGGCCATGCATGAGGAGGTGGGTTAAAAGGTAATGAAGGATAGCATTGACAGTTGAAGACTTTGTTTCCATGTTGAGAAAAAGATTAATGTGCGCACAACCATTGCAGTTGTGGTGGGTGAGAACAAAAACTGACATTTATTTTGAGACGGAGGAGTATAAATGAACACTCATAAGAGAATATCAGTGACAATCAAAATTAGAAAATAAACAATAAATTATACTTCAACATAGATCTAGTTGCTTCTGGACTGATGTGAGACATTTCTTGGGTTGATAATTGAATCTTGATCTAGTAAAAGTATGCACATTCTCCTCCTGCCAGAATTGAAACGAAACTAATTAAATTTTAATTTTACATCAAAAGGGCACCGCTTTGATAAAGAATTGAGTTGTATACCAACAATATAGGAGTAGATGATTTAGATTTTTAAATCTCTAATTTGGCTCGTCTCATCTTAATAGTCGTACTACCACACGTTCTCGCTCACCTGCTAACTAACATGTAATTGTACCAAACGAAAAAATATTACAAAATACCATTTAAATAATCTTGAATATCAAAATCCTTGCGAGTCATCATTGAAATTATCCTGAAATCAAAATCTTTTGGTGGTACACGAATTATCAATAATACAGTAAAACAACCTATTGATGGTACACGAATTTTCACAATTACATAATAATGGGAGGGGTAAATAAATCACTTTCCAGTTGCTGAGAGAAAGAAAATTAAAATGAATTAGCTCATCCATGCTTATACCTGAATATCATCTGATGAACTATTGGGCCTGAGAAGACAAAAGTGTAGGGAGGGCCAATGTTAGTCGGCCCCTACAGAAAACTACATGCATAAAACGATCACAATCTTTGCGAATAACGGGAACCCTAGTTGATGTGTATGTCCCATATACTGCCAAAAAGAAACACAAACAAAATTAAATACACACATAAATGGATATATAGATATTGAGATTAGAGAGAGAAGGGAGTTCTACCTGTGCTGCAGTAAGAGACAATGCGGGGTAAATAAACAGAAGAACCAAATAAAAAACTATTGACTGTCTGGGAGTCATTAATCATGGATGTAGTGAATTTTGGGCACCAGGAGGAATGGGAGAAGGCGTAGGAGTAATTACATTTCTCATAAATCACATCCATCTATTGGCTCTTTTTCTGTTTAGAAAATAAATATGAAACAGAGAGAGGAAGAAATTCAAGTAACTGATGTTGAAATATGTAATTGCTCGTTGCATATAGAAATTCCTAAAATAGAAAGTTGAACCAAATCCACTTCAAAATACAATTGTATAACTCTATCAAAAGAATTCAAACCCCTATCATAAAAAATTATTGACAATCAAATCAACCAAAAACAGAAATATAATGATAAGTTACTTGTTTGATTAAATTTCAAACATTGGGGTTTGATTGGGACCCTAATTATGCCCAAAACAGGATATAATGATAAGTAATAACATGAGAATTTAAGAGAAGAACTAAATAATTACCTTTCTTAACCCTAATAAACTCAGAGTGAGAGTGATGAACGTGAGAGATTGGAAAGTTGTAATCAATGGAGAATAGGGGAATTCAGAAGAATTCAAACCTCTATTCAGGGAAAACAATCGGTCATCGTCTTTTTTGGTCGGTTAGAGGGAGGGATTTGGGGTGGTGGGGTTTTTTTCTACCTATTGCGCTGTGTGAATTGATCGAGTTGTGGGTTACAGTTATGGGAGATTTTTTGCTCAAAATATTCCATTTTAAAAAAATATATCTCAAAATAACAACCCTTCCAAACTATTGACCAAAATGACTCATTTTTTGAAACTCGCTACACGGTGTAGCGACTTTATAAATTGTTTCGTTTAAAGTCGCTAAACCATTTAGCGAGTTTAAATTTTAATATTAAAAAAAAAAACTAAATTTGAACTCGCTAATTGAATTAGCGAGTTTTAAGTTTCTTTTCTTCTGTGTGTGAACACAACCACATTACTAATTCATTCTTCGTCACGCTTTAAATTATAAAATAAAAATATAAAATTATGTTTTAATAAAGAAAAATAAAAGAAAATATTATTTTTTCCATCTCAAATAAATATTTAAAAAAATGTACTACTATAAAAAATATTTCTTTCATATCAAAAATGAATATTACTTTCGACTCAAAATGAATAACCAAAAAATACTACTACATTTTGGTCCAACAAAATGAATATTACTTACTTCATCCCAATGAATATTTTATAAAACAATACTACTTCATTAATTCGCCTCTAAAATTAATGTTTGTAATGTTAGTGTATTCGTGCCAAAATATGAAATTAATTTTTGAGACAAATGAAATAGTATTATTTTCTAAAATATTCATTGGGACAAATGAAGTAATATTTTTTAAACGAATTAGTATTCTTTTTTAAAAGTTAATGCTTATAATGTTAGTGTCCTCGCCTCAAAAATGAACATTAATTTTTTAGACGAATAAAGTAGTATTATTTTTTAAAATGTTCATTGAGACGAAGGAAGAAATGTTCTTTTTTTTTTGACGTAGAAATAATTCTACTTCTTTTTTAAAAAAAAAATCCTTCATTTCAAAAATGAATATTACTTTCGTCCCAAAATTAATACTACTTTCTATATAAAAAAAAAATGAACATTGCTTCCTTCGTCTCAATGAACATTTTAAAAAAGAATTATTTTTTGGGATGAAGGAAGTAATGTTCAATTTTTTGGACAAAAAATGTAGGATTATTTTTTGGTTATTCATTTTGAGTCGAAAGTAATATTCATTTTTTATATGAAGAAAATAATTTTTTACAGTAGTACATTTTTTAAGTATTTATTTAAGACGGAAAAAATAATATTTCCTTTTAGTTTTCTTTATTAAAACATAATTTTTATATTTTTATTTTGTAATTTAAAGCGAGACGGAAAATGAATTAGTAATGTGATTGTGTTCACACAGAAGAAAAGAAACTTAGAACTCGCTAATTCAATTAGCGAGTTCAAATTTAGTTTTTTTTTTTAATATTAAAATTTAAACTCACTAAATGATTTAGCGAATTTAAACGAAAAAAAATTACAAACTCGTTATACCGTGTAGCGAGTTTCAAAAATGGGTCATTTTGGTCAATAGTTTTGAAGAATTGTTATTTTGGGATATATTTTTTTAAAATGAAATATTTTGAGAAAAAAAATCATTTTGGGAGGAGAGATCATAACCGCTGGTAACTGCTGTAGTAAGGGGGATCCGTAGATTCAATCACAGCCGCTGTTTGTCTATTGTGAGATTGGATCCTAACCGCTCTTTGTGTGGCGGTTGAAACCCACCTCTATTGTAATATAGACGGAAGGAAACAAATGGAATAAAGCATCTTTTTTGAGCAAGAAAAGAATCAAAAACTTTTCAGTGATACGGGTCACCCTTCAGGCAAAAAGACTGCGATGGTAGTGAATGTGGCCTCCTTCAAAATGCTACCTCACTCAGATTAAAGATGTTGTAGGTACGAAATGAGACGCAATGGAACTGGTCAAAAAGATTAAGCCATATGCAGTCGATATGATCTGCGGGTATAATATTTTTTGAGTTTCAAGACGATTATCGGGCCCACTTCCCTAAGGAAGTTCGTAGCAGAAAGCTGGAGCAAAGCTCCGATGAAGGGGAGCCAAACAGCAGCTACACATAGCATCTACTCCTCCCATTCCAAAATGGTCCTTTTTGTTCTTAATTAAATAAGAACAACCCTATATCTCTATGTTCTTAGTTTTCTTTATAATCTGTCTTAAAATAAGATTCTTATGAGAGTGAAATTCTTAATTGATTTATTTATTAAAATAGACAATAAACCCACTTGTTACCCTTACAATAACAATCAATTTACTACATTCCCTACCAATTTTCTCTCTTTACTTTATTTTCATATTTATTACATTTACTTTTTCTTAATATCTGTAAAGTCAAACTCAAAACCTTATTATTATGTGACCGTGGGAGTATTTATATTGGGACAGATGGATCTATAGCAACACCAGAAAATAACATAGCTATATAAAATCAAGCATATCAATCATCCAATTTGAGGCTTTTCAATTTTTCTTATGTGTTATACAAAATGTAAGAACTGTAGGTACATTCACTTCCATGCTCTCAGTTCGGCATTAAGCCTCGCAACATCTCCATATATAACAATATTCCCGGATTTAGGTCATAACTTCCAAACCATCATATCTCATTGCGCAAGCGATTCTGCAAATTTTGTTTCCGAGCTCTAGAAATAAAAGCAATAAAGAGACTTTTCAGTAACATCAAACAAATTAGACAGAAGTCAAGAACCACACAAGCATGCAGGGGGGGGGTGCACATACCAGCAGGCAGTTACTTAGGTGTGCAAAGCCATGAATAAGTTCTGTCTCCGGGCATGCTCCGGGATAAGCCTGTGGAGAGTCTCTGAAGGTATCCCTTCTACCTCTGCAGAAAAAAGGAAGCTGAGTAAATTGTCAAACATTCTGAGATCAAATAATAGCTGAATGACCCATATATTATCAAAAAAAACACCACACACGCACATATATGGATATATATCATGATGAGAACACGGGTCTGCCATCACATTCATCATCAATTTGATGAATATCAGCGTTAACATGTGATCATTGAATCATCGTCTTGTAACTCCTCGAAAATGTGCCTAACATGTTTTACTTGATTTTTGGGTTTCCTGTTTAAAGCAAATATATTGGTACTTCTCCAAAAAGTGTTATTAGAGCTTACTACAACTCAGCCCTAGTTTTAAACACTTGGAGTTGGCTGAATGGATCCTTTTTTGATCATTCAATTTGGTCCATAGCAAGGTCACTCTTCTGCGTATAATTTCTGTTGGAGAATTGGTAGTCTCCGATCAGTACTTGTCCCATACCAAGTATAAAAGGAAGAGATAACATGCATGCAACATCCCTATGAAAAGTAATAAAAGAAGAAAACACACAATTTGTTCATCTGGTTCATCCTTTCGGACTACAATCTAGGGCACTACCAAACCAGGATATAAACTAATATCATCAAATTTGTTGTGTTACAATATTCACCATTTTTACAACAATAAACATAGCCTCCGAATCATGAACACACCCTCACACAAACAAACCCTAGACATCTCCTAGTTAGGTCATCTATGGAATTGCCCTAAGGAAGAGCACCCTAAGACCCACCACTGTTTTGGCTCTCTTTGTTGATCTCACAGATTCTCTTTGTATAACACAAATTAGCAATCACACAATCACCACAATATTCTAGGTCATCACTTGTATCAATAGAAACAACAAACCTAAACTCTGAATGATTCAAATGTATTCACCAAAAAGTAAACTGCTTTCTGACCAAGAAAAGAATTATGTTGCCAAAAGAAAACGGGATCAAATTAGGAAACTACCATATTTGCAACTATTTTCCTTCTTTATATCAAATCCTAAAAATCTCCCACCTGCTGACAAAGCACAAGTGACTTCCACCTTCGAACTCCCACCCGAGAATAATTCACATATTGTGTATACTACATTAAACTTCTGCTAAAAGTCTAACCACTAGGCTCCACGAAACCCATACAAACGAGTTGAAGTGAAGCGTAGGTCTTCGACATAACTGCCGGATACTTTTCTTGCCCCGAGTATTCACTTCCAAAGTGATCCTCCCTGCAAATATCTCTAATCGTATGTCCCTTATTTCTATCCACGAACCACATGCCTTCACAGTATTGACCTTGTCTGCAACCACCAAAACTCAATTCTGGATAACGCTCATGTTGGCCAAGTTGTTCCCACTAGCACTAGCCTTCACAACCAAATTTCTACCAACATACCGTTCATGTTAGCCCCATTTCCCCTAATGAATCATTATATGTGGTATACAATTACATTGCATTCAAGCTACCAAGTTAGCTACTTGCAATCCTCCATGACCACAGTCAAAGGCGACCACCAACCTTCCTTTATATGACTACTCATAGAATCCAACTATTCTCTACCTTCTTTGAATGCAAATCACCAAACAGCAACACAGTCTCATCCGTAATCTTGGCTCGCCCAAAGTAAAGTTCCATACCCTCGTACTGCTTCCATTTGATGAAACGATGCTTCCAAATCAAAATATCAACGAACCCATTTGACTGCTATTCTTCAAGATTAATGCACTCTAATTGTGATATACGCATGATCTGCACGCATATGCTATCCACACCCATCAAGGTTTAGAAACTTGAATCTTCCGTCTCTTTCATTTCATGACTTTCATATCTGCGAATCCTTTGCCTAAATTTGATCTCATCAAATTTTCATATCAACCCATCATCGCTACTCCCACGAATCCTCAATAACAAGATCCACCTAGATCCCTGCAAACCCTAGCAACAACCAGATTCTGCAACCCTTGATCTAGAATCAAATGCCCTTCTATGATTATGTAACTGCAACCCTGAACTGAATACCTGCAGTCCCAAATTCATTCGAATTTATGAAACCTTGTAACTATTTGGTCCAAGTAACATAGAACCAAAAGAATTTATGCAACCCCTAATTTTGATTCATGTTCCTGCAGCCCACGTCTAATCAATTCAGACAACCCTGATCTCAGAACCTGAGCTCTGATACCAGTTGTTGGGAAATTGGTGGTCTCCGAGTTGTAATTGTCCCATACCAAGAGTATAAGAAAGAGATAACATGCATGCAACATCCATATGAAAAGTAAAAAAAGAAGAAAACACACCATTTGTTCGCTCAATTCATCTTTTCGGACTACATCTGTGAGCACTACCAAGCCAGGATATCAACTAATATCACCAAATCTGTTGTGTTACAATATTAACTCATGTTTACGACAATAAACATAGCTTCTGAATCATGAACACACCCTCACACAAATAAAACCCTAGACATTTCTTAGTTAGGCCACCTATGAATGCCCCTAAGGGCACCCCAAAACCCATCATTGTCTTTGTCTTGGCTCTCTTTGTTGATCTCACAGATTCTTTCCGACTAAAACAAATTAGCGACAACTAATTTGATCACACAAGCACCACAATATTCTAGGTAATCACTAGTATTTATAGGAACAACAAACCTAAACCTAAATTATTCCAATTCCTTCTCCAAGAAGTAAACTGCTTCCTGTCCAAAAAAAGAATTATATTACCAAAAGGAAACTAGATCAAATTAGGAAACTACATCAAATTTGCTCCTATTTTCTTTCTTCCATGCAACACAAATCCTTTCATGCTTTGGTTTTTATCCAATCCTAACCATTTTTGCTCTCATATTCATATTTCATACTGATCAGACAAATTACACTAGCAGTCACGCTACCTAACGTGATGTTTCATTCTTGAAACAGGATTAGAAAGTATCCTTCATTTAAATGATCAAAAGATACCTAGGACAAACTATTCGTGTATCCATAAATTGTAAATTGAAGAGGAAAACATACTTTCCAGAGTTGTGCTAAAGAATTGATGTCACATACACAAGTGATAAGGACTTCACCTTCCTAAATCGTCATTCGTGTGTTTTTGCGTTCGACGGAGATGACATTACTAGGAGGAGAAAAGAACAAAAGAAGCCCACCTTACCCGAAATCATTATAAACAAACCTACGTTTACAACTCGGTAGAGACTTAGAGTATATCAAGATACAACAATGCTTTATGCGGTTCAAGACAGTTTCTCGACACTGGTTGTGCAAGGTTCAATAACGATTGTAGCAAGGTGGTTGCTGAGTGTGATATGATAGAAAGGCACAAATAGAACATCTACATGTCATGTGAAGAGAAAGAGCTTTGTTCAATGGGGCACCTAAAGAAACTTCCTTTGTGCCAAAATTAAATGTCGCATTTGACTTGTCAATGTTTTCAAAGGAGGTGTTTTAATAGTTTGTGCATAGCTTGTACAACGATCAAGTTGGATCAAGTCAACAAATACCTTCTGGTCAAGCGATATTTGGAGTCCCGATAAGGGCTTCCCCAGGGAGAGGTCCTGAATTCGAACAAGCCCCACAGGGGCAAGTCGTTACAGTATCACCAAAGACACTTCAAGTGTCAATCTTGTAATAGCTTAAGACATTTATTAATAAAAACCCAATTTAAAAAAGTTGGATCAAGTCTCTTTCCTTGTTTGCAAACGTGACATTTATTTGGGACGGATTCAAAAGGAAAGCATGACATTAATTTTTGGAATGGAGGGAGTATTACTTTTAGGAGGTTAGGACGTCTAATGGAACAAGCAAGCGAGTGTCTTGCATAAGTAATACTAGTAAATTGCGGAGTAACCCATATTGGCTCAAGGACTAAAAGGTTTTATTTCATGGAGTTGTCATAATTTCAGTAACCCATCGCATCGCAGGCAAACAAAATGTTATTGGAGTGTAACAGAGAGATGGCAAATCTTATGGGATGATTACTTATTAGTACAACACTGAACAGCATTGCGCACAAAAACCCAAGATTGAACACAATAAGGCGTGAGACTCAATTTCCTTCCTTACCTTTCATTAATTTTATATATCATGATGAGATTGAACCATTAGATTCTAAAACATTGCAATGCTTTCAATGTGACCATGGGTTCCCAAATTTCAACTGACAACAGCTGAGTGTAACTTCGGGTCCATCTGCTAAGTAAGCATCTCAGTAAATAGACACTCTCATTGGCAATAAGTGAGAAGAGTATTTGAAGTATTACACTCCCTAATCCGGATCCTGTTATGCGCATCTTAAATTAGTCTCTACAAAGTGGAAATTAATTACTCATTTCCAGTCATGTCATTATAGTAAAAAAGGAAGTAGTTGCCCCTTCAGTATAAAGTAACGCACCTGGAGGTTTAAAATTTAAGAGCGGAGGAAGAGGACGGCCATTAGGAAGGCGAGTGTTGGGGTCCCTCAGTTCATCAAAAAAGGGGTGAACACAGGCTTCCAGCTGTAATAAACCCAAGTAAAAAATTGAAATTAATATTTCTCCGTTGGAGTTTTATTGATTGCATCTGAATGTTAAACTTACAGCGGTGCATCTCAAATTTGGCGAGTACTGGAAAAATCTACAAACAAGATCCACTGCTTCTGGAGGTAATCGCTTCTGGAAGACCTGGAAGACAAAGGCAAGGTTGAATTTATCTAACATAGACAAGGATATTCTGCCTGCAGACAATCGCCTAAAACAAGTAAAATATGCATGCTCAAAAATATAAATTCATACTCCCTCCGTCCCAATCTAAATGTCCTAAAATGGGCTCGGCGCGGGAATTAAGGAAAGTGAGGTAGGAAAGAGAAAAAGTTTAAATGTTGTGAGTATGAAAAATTAAATAGGAGAGAGAATGAGTGGGAGGAATAGTTAGGAGAGAGAATGTTGTGAGTGTAAAAGTAAAGTAGGAGAGAGAATGAGTGGGGTAGGAAGAGTATAAAAATAATAAAAAGTTTCCATTTTGGGATTGAGACATTTTAAGTGGGACGCCCAAAAAGGAAAGTTGAGACGTTTAGATTGGGACGGAGGTAGTATTATGTTTAGCAGTAAAACATGAAAAACTACTCCGTCCCAAAATGAATTTCCAAAAAAACCTTTCAACTTTGCCCTTGATCAAAAGCAAAATTGAATTTCTTTTTGGACATTCATTTTGGGACGGAGAGAGTAGCAAACAAAATGGAAATAATTGAGCTTGCCTTGTGCCATGGGTGAGGCTTAATCTGCGGGAACCTAAACTCAGTATAGTTTGGGTTCATGTTTTTTATCTCCTCCCTTGTAGGTGTTCCCAGAACCTATATAACAAGTGATCCACATGAAGTCAGTCGGGGAACAGATTAGACACCTTTCTTTTTGAAAATTCATGTCATGTCCAATGAAGTGTACAGTTGTCCACCCTCTTTATTTTGGTGCATACAAGAATTTCAAAGCAGCTGACTTCTCAAAAATATCAGTTATGATACCTTGATAATCTCAACTAACTGGTCAACTCCACTCTCTCCAGGAAACAAAGGCTGTGCAAGAATTCAATTAGAATATAGCTTGAGATCATTGAGGAAAGAGCAATTACTTTCACAAAAAGGATAAATAACAAATTTATGAAACCAAAATACCTGTCCAAGAAGTAGTTCAGCCATCACACAGCCTGTAGACCATATATCTATAGCTGTTGTATATTCGGTGGCACCAAATATTAGTTCTGGAGCACGATAATATCTCGAACAGATGTAAGAAACATTGGGTTCTCCTTTCACCTGAAATTAGGAGTAATATAAGAGAAAAATGCTACCCAGAAAAAATAAGAATCCAATTTCTCATCCCATTCTGTATGGCAAGCATGTAATTGGTTCATCTGTGGCTCCACATGTTCATCAAAGTGATGTCTGACCAATGATATGCTAGCCACAGAGATTAGAATAAGCCGGATCCCAAGCATTACCCATATATTAAAAAGAAAACTCTGTATGCACTGCTTCGTAGAAACTTACCAAAACTTTAGCACTTCCAAAATCGCAAATTTTCAGCTGGTGGGTGTGCGGATTCACCTGGAGGTAACAGCTTAGTGCTTCAGTTTTCCAGAAATAGACAATATGAGAAGAGCTCTTGTTACAAAATATCACATCTAATATGCCTTTCTTCTGTGCAATAAAGTAGATTGAAGTAACATAATACTATGCTAATTCAACAACATATGGGAGGTTTCCAATTTGATGCAATGATTCGCTCATAAATGTTGAATATCTGATAATATTAATGTTAGGAAATACATAATAATTTCCCCTATCACTGCAAATCGCATCTTGAAGGTACATGCAAGTGCGAAACTCTATCAGCTTCTTTACCCGAAAGTTCAAAATATTCATTCTACTGTCCTAAGGAACGAGCTGTTTTCTGGCAATCTCACACAAACGGTTTACTTGAAATGACAGGAGTAGAAAAGCTCAAATAAACAAGCAGAACAGGTAGTTATTTCCAAATATGCCACCGCTCTGGCCCAATAAGGATATGTGTAGAAACAGAAGAAAGGGAGATTAAGGCTACGTTTGTTTGGGGGAAAACATTTTCCTTTCCCCATTTTCTGGTGTTTGGTAAACACCGGAAACGAAGTCAACGGAAAACATTTTCCGGGTCAATGGAAAATGAGATTGATTTCTAAGGAAAATGACTTCCTTACCTTTACCTAAGGAAGTTGTTTTCTCGGAAAACATTTTCCTCATTTTTCTTTGTTTGTATTGATTTTACCTTTCGAAAGTTACTTTAATGAAGCTACCAAACATCGGAAAATGTTTTCCGGAAAATGTTTTCTTAAGATTCACCAAACATCGGAAAATGTTTTCCGGAAAGCATTTTCATTTTCCGGAAAATATTTTCCAAGAAATCATTTTCCGGGGGTTATTTTCCGTGAAACAAACGGAGCCTAAGTGATATGTTACAGGTTCAAATAGGTTTAAAGTTTTAACCATTGACTATAACACAGAAACCACAGAGGTAAATCAAATATGCAACTCTAATAATAACAGAAAAGAATATTAAAAACATGAATTAGCAGATGCAGAATTATCACATTATCCCTAATAAAATAGCAGAATCTTACAAGCAAATTTTGCGGCTTGATGTCTCGATGGCATATACCAATACAGTTATGAATATATGCTAGAGCCCTGCATATCTGCAACAAGAATAATAAGACAAAAGATGAAAAAATAATTTGCTCAAGAGTTACTAATCAATCAAAAGTGAAGCTATACTTGTACAGTTGTACTACCCCTGTCCTAAATGAATGACCACTTTTAGGAAATTTTTGTCCCAAAATGAATGACCTTTTTGCAAAAACCTTTGTCCCTAAATGTTTTTTTCCAAAAAAAAAAAAATAATTCACCATTCATTATATACTTGCAAAACTATGAGTTTAAAAAGTAGATAACAAAAATTTCATACATCTTAGTTATTAAAATTTGCAAAAAGTTGAAACTCTTAAATTTGTCCAAAATGGAAAGTGATCATTCATTTTGAGACGGAGGGACTAGGGAGTAATAAATACTCTTCAAAAGATAAATGCTCATGGTCAGATTCATAACAAGAAGTAAAGTCAGAGGACAACTACACAAGGCCAAGAACACCAGCACAGTAGATCACGCATTAATCAATAAACCAAGAACGCTTATCAGAAATTATGCTGCATTTTTTTTTTTTATGTTTTTCCAAAGCTAGGATGCAAATACAAAAGCCATCCTTTTATTATCAGATACCTCCTAAAATCACTTAATGATGTGACCATCGAAGCATCTACCAATATACAAGCAAATAGTAAAAGAGGAAACCATGGCAAGCCACAGAGTACATATCAGCAGATATGAAGCTGAGGTGAGATGATAAGGATTGGAATAGAAGAAAACTAGCATTTTTCACAAGAGCATATTTACGAATTACGGAGGAAGGGAGAAGTAATATCGTCAATGTTAAGTGAGAGATTAGATAATATTATAGCTCAAACACAGAAACAAAATCCAAGTTGAATTGCTAAAATACATACCTGATAGGTATACAGTTTGACATATATCAAGGGTATCCGCTGGTTCATCCTACTGTATTGCCTCGCGATTCGGTTAACAGTTTCAGGAACAAACTCGAGAACAAGATTGAGGTATAGCTCCTCTTTGTCAGTAGTTGAAAAGAAAGAGTGCTTCAGGGCAACAACATTCGGATGGTCCAACATTTGCATAATTTGCAACTCCCTATTCTTGTAACGCTTGTCTTGAAGAACTTTCTTGATCGCGACAATCTCTCCAGTCTCTCTGCATTTTGCCTATAGAGAGGATGTGAAGTTAAATTAACAATGTAAAACAGAAAAAAATAATCTAGCCCCATATTCCTAAGCCAAACAAGAACAATCAAGGGTTGGCAGATCAATGCTTGACACAGACCAAATCAACTTACTTGGAACACTACACCAAAAGAACCTGTTCCAACCACATGTTCTGCTATGTAACTGATGATCTGTCGGCCAAAGCCCAAAAAATTATTATTAAGGTACCAAAATGGGCAATCATAACATGGGACCATGTGAAGTCAGTAGTTCTTATAAATTGATTTCTGCCAACCTGCTTGGACTGACCATTTCGACCACCGATAGTTGTTCTTATCACATGTCCTGCTTCAGCACCCACGCCATTGACGATATCTGGTTCACTATCCTGCAATAATATTATCCTGTTAAACATAATCTTTCTACATTCTACTTCCGTCCGAAAATGAATGTCTAAAAATGTCCAAATTGGCTCTTGATCAAGAGTAAATTTGGACATTTTTGGACATTCATTTTGGGACGAAGGATGTAATATTTTTTTACAGGTTCATTACTACACCCAACATCATGGGAAGCAGTACCAATTAACACAAAAATTTACAAATGTATATGGGATAGAATCTCACCCTGTCATCATCATGGTCCACCTTGTCTCTTAGTCTCATATCAAGCATCTCCCTCCCAAGCCAGTCAATTGAACTAGATGACCCATTTACAGTTCTGGAACTTCCTACTCCCCCATGACCTAGGCTGGCAGACGCCATGCCTAATAAGTATCACGGCTATTAATGTGTTCAACACTTCAAGTACAAGTCGTAATTTCGCAGGCCATCCCACCCAAGAACATATCTTCCTGATTAAACGAATAAAAGAAATCCTTACATCAAAACTAAGCACGAGAACCGCAAAATCACTAGTGTGGTTTCCGAGGAAACCTATAAAAGCATAGGCCATTATAGTTTACGTTCATCATCCATATTATTCAAGAGCATCGGTGCTCTTACATGAAAAAGATTTGCAAATTTTGAACAAGAAAATTTAACCAAATTAAAAGATTAATGTAGGATCAAAAGTAAACCTATAAAAGCAATACTTAATTAATTCCCTACAAAATCCGATAAATCAAAAT